>JALMLS010000417.1:0-128716 GCA_038496445.1 Trichosphaerium sp. ATCC 40318
ACGTTAACAATCTAAGTATAACCGTCCATGGTGGTCCAAGGTAAAACCGAAGAAACCAATCACACAGAAAAAGTATCAAACTCTAACTGTTTTAACCAGCTGGTTGTACAATCTCTTTATTGATATCTTCAAATCGTATATCGAAAGCGCAGCAAACACAGCAATAGCTAATGCCATTGAAAACGAGAAATCTCAACTAGACAGTGTAATAGCTACAATTCCAATAAGCTACACACTAGGTACCACTGACTTTCATCTTAAAAAAAAGCAAGTTGTTCTAAAAATAGTTTAGAAGACGACAATGTGCCACTAGCAACGTTAGGCTTTGGATTGACAACAGCACCTATTATTGGGTCTAATTACATCTCATTATCTGTCGCTGGTGTATGGTCAACCGTCCCAGGAGGTGCAGTATCACCTTACACGCCAACAGCTATGCCAACACTCGATACAACTGAAATGCTTGAGGTACATGACAATTTTTCTTATTTTTGGCTTCTATTTAAATCATTGTTCCTCCAAACCCCGCTAGTATATTATGTTGTGTTACACGACATTTTGGGAAAGCGAGGATCTGATTGTTAAACTAAAGAGGTTTTTATGTTTGTTTTCTTTTTTAGGTCACTTTAGTACCGTATGTTTTCGACAGTGCAATCTGGGTATTGTGGAAGGAAGGAAAATTAGAGTACACTGTCACACCTGCTGATGTTCCTGCGACTTCTCCTGTAAAGTTGAATACAACAAACTTCAAGGGTTATGTACCTTTGTTGTACCAAAAATATCCAAACAAAGGATTAGAGGTAAGAAATGTTTTGTTTTTCGTTTAGTTGTAGTAAAGGCTAACTCTTTAATTCAGATCAAGATCACTCCTGAAACACCTCTTCCTTTGACTAAAATGAACTCTTCTGGTATAACGATTAACCTCAAGATTGATATGGAAGTGTAAGGATGACGTCTATTTAAATTATATTTCCTGAAAGACTAATTTTTTTTATGTTTTTTAGGATGGTCATTGTTGATAATAAAACTATTACACCAGCTTTTATTCTTGAACTAGATGTTGTAGCCTCAGCAAAAGTAAGTCATTATTCAATTCTCATATGTTACTAATAAAACTATAAAGGCGACATTGAATAATACAGCGATAAGTATTAATCTATCACATGTTAGCGATTCAGCAACGCTTAAAAAGTCTTATATTGGTACTTTTGATCCTACGACTTTGGAGACTGTAATCAAGTTTTTGCTCACTGGAGTGTTATATCCTTATGCCAATAAGATAGCAAATAAGGGATTTGATTTACCAGTCGTTCCAGGCACGTGATTATGAAAGATCGCCTGAAGCGTCTTTACTTTCCTTTTTTTTTTTCTCTTTCTTGAAGTTTTTTGCTTGTTTTGTCTTACTGTTATCTCTAGACGTCAAGCTTAATAACCCTACTATTATATATGGTAATGGTTATTTATCTGTTGCTTCTGATATTACCTATGTTCCACCATCAAGTGTTGGTGTTTACTAAGTAGCAAAATAAAAACAAACCCCGTTGCATTCTTTTTAGCAAGTCTTTCATTCGTCAATGATACCTTGTTTGGTTTTGAGATACGCAGGATATTTTTAATAGACAGAGTTTACTTTTATACTCTTTGGTCCAACGTTCCCTGAGGTTTTGAATCAATAAGCATAAAAACCATTTTTTACCTTGTATGTGAATCACTAACAAAATGGCTTTAGAAAATGGTAACGAAAACACGTGTGAATGAGCAGATGAAAGTGTTTATTACAGTATAATATTAACACTTTACTCAGCGTTCAAAAAGAATAATGGAAACTCATCTATTGGCGTTGGACTATAAAATGTTAGCACTAAGCTCAAAAATGGATAAAACTAGAGAATGTTTTTTAGCTTACATTGTTTGCTTTCCAGGTTCAAATGCCTTTTGAGTGTAGTGATGCACCTAGCAATATTAAAGGTAATTTAAATTATTACGCATACCCATGTATATCCTTTAGGTAGTGAAGGTAAGCATACCTCTCTTGACTTGGCTTGATACTCCAACACTATGGTTATCAGGCAAACATCTTTTTTATCGGTTTCTTTGTACCTGGAGCGACTAGCCAATCTGGACCGAACATATATTGATCATCAGCTGATGCGCAAGGATCATTTTGAAAATCCCAGAACATTGGTCGAAGTACAGGTATACCTGTCTCGGAGGCAATCTTCATCTAATAGCAAAAAAATTTGGTTACAAAAAACTGCTTGATTAAGTGTTTAAGTATATACGCACGTGTTTCATGACGTAATCTCTCAATTGCTCTCGAAGCAGTATAACTTTTGAAATAACAGCATACGCAGTATCGCCAAATTGCCAAACCTAAGAGAGTTTAAGGAATTCCAACAAAGTTGAAAGATTACCTCATTAGGACCTCCAGAACCACCGCATGTACTACTGTTAGGGTCAAAAGGACTCCGGTGGCCATGTAGTCTGAACTAACACGTCACGTTTAGTAAATACAAGCATACTTAAACCAAGTTACCAATGGGCAGAAAGCACCAAACTGGAACCTAAGCAAAAGTGTAAAAATCAGAATTCTCTAGAAGTTATTTAAACTTACCATCTTACAATCAATTCTTGAAACTTTGGGTCCTTGATGTTACCTCCCTTGTATCTTTTGTGAAAAGCTATTTAGGAACAGAAAAATACTAACCTCGTAGCCGCCAATATCGGTGGTCCACCAGTACAAGCCTGCAATTAAAACGTTACCAAACATGTCAAAAAATCCAGCAAAAAATGTACCTGACATTGCTACGTTTTGAGCTACCCTTACTTGGATTGCTAATTCAGCGAAAGTTGAAGAGATATCCCCACTCCACACGGCAGCGCCATAACGTTGACTACCTGGATATCAAATCAGCAACATCACAGAAGATTCATTAGAATAGCTTTTTTTCTACAAAGACAGATTGTTTTGTACCAGCCCATGCGCTTCTGCTCAGTAACACAACGTCTTCCTCTCCTTCACCTTTTAATCCATCATAGAACTAAGAAATTAACGGCAAAAGCTATCAAGATACTAAGGTATGACAAAGTAAATACCGTTTGTTGATGCATTAGAGGATAAGCCATTCCTAACAAAATAAGAAAATATTACTTGTTATTTTTAAATGTACCAACTTGTTCGTCTTGCCCAGCGGCATAGTACCATTTACCACTAAAGATAGAAGTCAGTTATTATTAGACTTGCTAATGAAATTATTGATAACTACAAGTGTGGCACCTTGTATCAGGTAGAAAACGTTGTGGTTCGTCAGCATCTAACCAGTACATCTTAACACCATTATCATAATACCCTTTCTTAACTTGATCCCAAACAAACTATAAAAAAAAGGCTGTTAGAATCCTTGTTGCTCATCCAAAGCGCTGAGATATGCACATCTACGTACTCTAAAAAACGATATATTAATAGGTAACAAAAGAAACAGCTTAACAAATGAATCTTACTTTCTGGCATCAGGATTGAAAGGATCGTAAACATAAGAGCTAAAAGGGAATGGTATACCACTTGAGTTCATTACAAGGTATCTAATATAATTATATTAATTTTGTGTCACAAACAGTAGCAATGAGCTACTTCAGAAACGTACTTATTGTCAAACATTGGTTTAAAGTTATGGCTTTTTTCATCAATAATCGGCCACACTGACACCTTTTCATTATTAGACGTCTGTTTGACACACGTGATTTTTTTTTTTTGACCCTTACCATAATTTCTGTTCCGTGGCCGTTTAGGTTTTGAACCATTTTTGATGGAGTCTCCCAGCAAGCAGGGTTAAACGACCAGTCTCCAAAGTTAACCCTAGATTTTCTTAGTTGTTTTCATAAATAGCTTTGACTTACCAGTTGAAGTAGTCTACAACAATAACGCTTAATGGTAGGTTCCTTTATATTGTGTTAACATTTTAGGATCATACAAAATCAAATACCTTGTATAGTATCCATCAGCTATACTGAGTAACTCAGTTTCGTTCCTGTATCTGTTCTTACATTGCCAAAATCCTACCTTAAGTTTAGCTATGTAATAATGCCGCATGTGATCACCTGAAGCATGAAAAGGCAAGATTGGCGGATGACCTGTTGCGTCTACGTAATTGTGCATTATTTCGGAGTAATCGAGGTTGCTTGAAGACGTTGTTGTAACCCAAAAATCTCAAAACAAAATGTTAATAGTCCACTTTATTGAGCAGCTTCTCACCTATTTGAGTGGCCCCATTAGATACCCATGTAGTTCCATTAGCTAGTATTGATATTGATCCAAAAGAAGGTAAGTTCCTAAGGCAGAAAATCAGACAATACAGAAGAGTCTGGCAGAGTTAACAATTCTTATTGCGTGCCACAAAAATCCATATCCTGCCGAAGACTGATAAAAAGGAATACTAATATCAGCTCCTCTTGAATAAGAGTATATTTGGCTTCTCTGAAATATATGTGTATAAGGTTTATTTTGAAGTTTGCCTGTTCTATGCTCGCCCAAACCATAGATGTTCTTTCGAGAAAATCAACAAAAGTTAGGTAAAAAAAAAGCAAACGACGCACTTCATCTTGAGGTTCAAAAGATATAGACGCCTTTGATGTCCCTTCAACTGTATCTGCGCTACCGAAGGAGTGACTCATTTCTCGTAACAAAACCTGGTTCCGGTTGTCAGCACTTTTTGTCACGTGACAAAGATCGTTTAAGTTGTTGTGCCTTTTTATCAGATACGCGTGTTACAACGAGTTTGCCATTTTCGACAGTTGCTGCAATATTTCCGTTTGAAGTGTAAAACGGCTTGTGATTGATTTCCGCGCTGTAAACCAATTAGAAGAGATTCTACTTGGCTTGAAGGCGACGTACTTTGTAATTTTTGGTGGGTTTGGGAGTAATGCCTTTATTGAACTTAAAGTGGTTTAGGATTGTCTAGCGTACCTGTACAGCCAAATTTTTAGGTTCTCCGCTTACGGTTATCCGAATACGAAGTGAATCCGTCCCCCAAGGGTCTATTTGAGTGACGCTTGGCTCACCAAATACCCCCTAAAAAGGGTGAGATAGTTTGACACGATTTTATGTGTACCAGGGTGTTCGCGCTATATAACACTGTAATAAGTGTTAACAATACCTTTAGATCCATTTGAATACTAAAACAGTTGGTTGTGTAACCGACAATCTTGAGAAAAACGTTTCGGATGAGAACTTGTTTGAATTATCATTTTCCACTTTACACTAAATTATTTTGGCTTCTGTATTGGGCAATCACGCATCAAACCATAGATCATAAATGAGCGTTATTGGAGATCATACTTGTACAGTGCTGAAGCGTTTTGGAAACGATAAAAACGATGTTCACAACGGGATTTAAATCACGTGGCTTGACCATCGAATACGCATAGGCGTTGTCAGCAACTCACTGAGTAGCGAAATAACAAAAGGTGATGTACTACAACGGTCTAGTCCAAGAAAGAGCAAGAGTCCCTGTTTGATGTCGACTTTCATTTAAAACAGGTCATATTTTTAGACAAGAGCTTAAAATTTTGAGTTTTCTAGGCGCTTATGATCACGTAAACCCTTTTGTTGTATAAAGAAATGGTACGTAATTGGCTGTTTTATAGGACTTTGCCGACCAAATCGTCCAAGGAAAACTCATAATTTTATGATTTTGTTAGTCGATTTTCTTCCACTGTTGTTTTCTGAGATCTCGCCAGTAGTTTTCCTTAGCAAAACTATGCATACTGAGATGTTTTACAAGCGCTGACTCATTTTAGTCACAGATAGTCCTGCATGCAGTTTTTTTACGTCACTTTCAAACAATACGCTATTAAACGACGAAATGATGATAACAAGAAGCAAACGGCGGCGCAGAGCACCTGTTACGCCTGTACTAGTGTAAATAACCTATTTTCCTTCTTTTTCTGTAATTCTTCACGCAAATACCGATTTATTAACTTCTGACGCGTTTGTTATAGGAATACGCACTCAATATTCGATTTACCGTCGGAAATAATAAAAGAAATTCTAAATTTCTGCCCTTCGACTTTACCAACAGCGCATTCATGTCAATACCTTTATAAACTCATTGTAGAGCATATAGGGTATAGAAGAATCTATATAAAGACAGAAGAAGACTTTAACGTCCTTTCAAAAAGTCCTCTACTGAAGAACACGTTTGTTTACTGCCATTTCGAAGAGGCAAGGAATAGGCATATAAAAAAACTATCAGGTATCCAAAGACTATGTCTTAGGAAATGTAAGAAAGTAACAAATATGGGTATAAGATCGTTATCTGGTATACAATTTCTTAATATAAGACAAACAACAAAGATAACTCATAAAGGACTTCGTGCACTTAAAGGAATACAAACACTTTTAGTTTATGGATCAAAGAGTCTAACAGATGAAGGTCTTAAGGCTATTTCAGGTGTACAAAAGATAGATATCGGTCAGTGTGAGAAAATAACGGATGAAGGTATACGTCATTTATCAGGTGTTCATACAATAGATCTTTACGGTACATCTGTTTCTGAGAAAGGACTTAGAGGTATTTCAGGTGTTCATACAATAAATCTATCTTATTGTAAGTCAGTTACAAATGAAGGTGTCAGAGCTCTTGCTGGTGTTTATAAGATAAATCTCACTGGCTGTACTAGAGTATCAGATGAAGGCATTAAGGCATTAAAAGGTGTACATACACTTAACATTAGCGGACTTGATATCACTGATAAAGCGATATCATCACTTGGAGGTGTTTATGATATTGAGCTCTCCAATTGTGAAAACGTCACTGATGTAGGTATTAAGGCGCTTAAGGGTGTTCATACTATACATATTCGTCATTGTGATAAGATTACTGATGAAGGTATTAAAGCTATTGCTGGCGCACATACGATTGATATGACTTTTTGTTCTGCTATTACAGATGAAGGTGTTAAGTCACTTGCTGGTGCTCATACTATTTGGATGGATAGGTGTTTTCATGTTACTGATGAAGGTATTTCTGCTCTTAAAGGTATTAAAAAGATAAGTGTTCTTGGGTTGACAAAAGTAACAAAGGAAGGTTTGTCTGTGTTGCAAGGTGCAACAATTTACAGTTGAAGACACTACTATACAACTTCGTGACATTGCAGTGGATAGTCGCTCACAGGTTTTTTGCTTTCTAAGAGATTTTGTCTGCAAAATGACGTTTTGTAACGCAGCAATTGTTTTAGTTAGTATAAAGTAAATTTATTGTAAAGCACGTGTTTACTACTTTAAAAAAAACACGTGACAAAATTCCCGTTTAGTTTCGTGAGCAACAGGCCGAGAGTACATAGAAACAAGGGCCGTGATGGATTCCTAAAGATGCCTTATGGTCTATCATCTCGATTTATGTTACCTTAGCTCCGAGTGAGGTATTAAGCGAGACGTTTAAGCTATCATGTATTGGAATAGTCAAACGACTTCTTCAACCCTGAAGCAAACCAAGCGATGTCTGTTGAAAATACCACAAGCCAGACTGAGTCAGCATCAAAAGGCGCAAAAAGCGTACAAATAACTGATCCCAAAGAGTTAAAGCAATACGAAGCCACTATTGAGTTGCTAGTAGGTGTTGGATACTATAAAGCAAGCGACACTACTTTAACACCTTTTGATCGAGTTATTGGAGGCCTTTGCTTTTGTATTACAAATAGTAGAGTAAACAGTGATGTTATACTTACTTTTAAAGAGCGTGCCGGCATATCACAAAAAATGTACCTACCATCTTCCTTGAAAACTTGATGATAATTCTTTCTCTTGATGCAGTTTTGCTGGCAATTATATTCTCGACTTTACTGATATGCTCTGGACCGCCTTTTGGCGTA
Source organism: Trichosphaerium sp. ATCC 40318 (assembly GCA_038496445.1). NCBI lineage: Eukaryota > Discosea > Flabellinia > Trichosidae > Trichosphaerium > Trichosphaerium sp. ATCC 40318. The sequence continues at coordinate 7,870 of JALMLS010000417.1, forward strand.
AGCTAGACGTCCTTATAGCACATGTCAAGTCTTAGAGTTTTGATAATACTTACTTTATTGTGTAGGCAATTATGTGATAATGTGATAGGGGCTTTGAAAAAAATGCACTATCCAAGTCGTATAGATGCACATGAACTTATGTACCTTAATTATGTCAATATCCTACCGATACTAAAATGGCTTGAGAAACACATGTAATTGACCTAATAAAGTCTACTCCCGGGACAGTTTCTTGTAACAGTAGACTGTTAGACAAACAGAAATGGTTGTTACAGCGACAAGTGAGAAACAAAATAAATGTTGACAACATCAGCTTGTTTCAATTTAATTGTATGAACACCATGAAGACAAGACAGGTCACTCAGATACAGTATTGTGAGAAACGATAATTTTAGTGTTTTTAAGCAAAGACTGTTTCAGCATCTTGCAATCAGAAGACATTTAGTTCTTTGCAACGAAAGTTTAACAAAGCAAATATTGTACCGAATAGTATTGCCAAAAAATCGAGAGACTGTTGTACCTCTTATACGCTCTGTTTTGCATAAGTACCGTAAACTTGTGTTAACGTCTCTGCAGGCAGGCGGTGAATTGTTACTTGATTCATCATTATACAAGGTACTGTAACCCCTTTAAAATATTAGTTGTGCATGTAACTGAACAGTGGACTTAAAAACAATACTAGGCCACCAAAACCTCAAGAAAGGGAAAAAACCACACACATCTTCAATGAGTTTTCTTGGTATAAACTTTCTGCTTTTTTTCTGCTATTGACTGTTATTTCTGTGATAATACCTTAACTACGTTAGTCTTTTCACAGCTTTATAGTGATGTCTAATACTATGCAAGTGTTCTGCCAGCTTCCACAAGTAGTGCGAGAAGCACTACGTGCTTTTCGGACAGAAACAATCTGTATAGCACCAAACAGCACTGTTTATGACCTCAAAAAGCTTCTGGAGGTTAAAACTGGCTTTCCAAGCACTTTCATTCGTATATCGGATAAAGGCTGCAGAAAACGTTATACAGACACTGACGTAATAGACAAGACGTATAAAGAGCATACATTCAGATATTGGGTCCATCCAACGATATTGCCCGACCACGACATCTATTCCGATCCACTCATGACCAGCATCCCACCACGCAAGTGTGAAGGGAGACAACTACTCTATTATGCAGTTTGTTACCTCCAAGAAAAACACGTGGAGAGATTGCTGGAAACAGGCAAATACGACGTCAACAGTTATGATAGCTCTTTTAAGTTTACATTCTTAAATCAACTATGTAGTGGCAACAGCGGTGCAAATATGTTTTACAGTGGCGAAAATAGAGCCAAGTTTAATGCCATTGTACTCCTTCTCCTTGCTCATGGAGCTAGAAATGATATACCTGATACTTTCGGTAGAACACCATTACAAAATGCTGAAAAAAATAACATGACGCCAATTGTGAAGCTACTGAAGGCTCACTTTAACTTGTAAATGTTAATACAATCCATTATTGAGCTATCACGTGTCTATACTTTATTGGTGTTGGTCATACCTGATATGCGGAAAATAGGAAACAGAACATAGTACATCCAAACACATTAGTCACGTTTTTTAAGGCATAATATCTGAACATGCTTCGATGGAAGCAACAGAGACTGTACATGCTTCTTGCCCATACTCAAATATATCCACTTTTGGCATGAAGCTGTCACAACAGTCTGTATCAAGGTTCTCATAAACAAAACTCAATATCTCAAACTGTTGGTTGAAACAAAGTATCCTCCCTAGATTAACTCGGAAAAAAAGAGGAAAGCTCTATTTCCTTTAGTGCACGGTCTTGCGATAAGCTAGGCTGAACCTGATACCACGTTAACTTATGTGTTCTAACCAGGAGCATAAAATACGGTCACATATTGCCCTTGACAAACCACACGCAGGTGAGTCTTTTGTTCCGATCACGTTTAGAAAGCGATAGTGTTGGCTTTGTAGGCTCGGTGTTGCTAATCCCTCCGGCTCTAAGTTGTTTATTGTTTCCAAGTTCCATTCTTTAATCAGGTAAATTATATATGCAGGTTGTTGCATTTGTTAGTATATGGAACCAACTCTGATTGTCACGTGTGTAGACAGGTATTAAGAGAACGAAAGAATGCGTACGCCGCAAACTAGCCTCAAAAGCCTATTTAAGCGATAACTTAACCGTACCTTAGCGCTACTTGTTTCTAACCTCTAAATGTCACTTGTTAACGTCAGCGTAACAGATAAGGTCTGCTTGATATCAATTAACCGTCAAAATGTACGAAATTGCGTAAATGGGCCAACTGCCGTTAAATTAGGTATGACTACGCATGATACAATACGCTGTGAAGCGCTAAAAACTGATTAAACGTTTTTATTATTTGCAATGGTAATCTACGTATTCCCACTAACTTTGTACTCAGCGGAAGCGCTTATAGCGTTTGACAAGAACCCAAAGCTATGTGTTGCTGTTTTATATGGCGAAGGAGGATGCTTTTGTGCAGGTGCAGATCTCAAGGCAGTTTCAGCAGGCTGGGTATTTGTTACATTCAGATTTTTTGTCAGTTTTTAACGACATTGTGTTCAGAAAGCCAAGGATGGCCTTCAACTTGTGCCAGTAAAAAGTATTCCTGAGAAAGGACCTGACTACGATACAACAGGTAAGCATGATAGACAAAGAAACCACTTGTTGCAAAAGTGACATTAAAACAAGGACCGATGGGGTTTTCAAGGCTGCTCTTAAGCAAACCAGTTATAGCAGCTGTTGAAGGCTTCGCCGTCGCTGGTGGGCTTGAACTTGCTTGCTGGTGTGATATGCGTACAGCAGCAGAGGATGCTGTTTTCGGAGTGTTCTGCAGACGATGGGGTGTACCTCTTTTAGATGGAGGAACCGTAAGTACAACTAGGTTTTTATTTTAACTTGAGTACTAGACCCGGCTACCAAGACTTATTGGGCTTTCACGTGCTATGGATATGATTCTTACAGGAAGGCCAGTAACTGCCCCAGAGGTACTAGTATTCTTGAGATAAATTTTGGTTTACAAAACACGTAGGGATTGTCAATGGGTCTTGTCAATCGGGTTGTACCCAGAGGTAACAGAATGAACTTTTATGTTTTCTAACAATGACAAGGCACAGCTGTTCTTAATGCTGTAGCGATAGCAAAGCAGATTTCTTCATTCCCACAGGTATGTTTCACAAAGCTGCAGTGTAAGAAAACTAATGTCTACCTCCAAGGCAACAATGCGTGCCGACAGAATGTCAGCAATTCGTCAGTATCAACACGGAAACATAAAAGACGTAAGTTGGTGATTTTATTGCAATTACGATCCTTTTGTCTTAACTAAATTCAACACAAGGCTTTACGGAGTGAGTACGAATTAGGGGCGCCTTGTGCAGCTGATGCTGTTCGCGGAGCAACTATTTTTGCTGTAAAGAAAAAAGGTTCACATTATTTTGGGTTTATCACGTGATATTATTAACATAGTGTTCTTAGGTAGACACGGAAGCTTTTCAGAGTTCACTGGTGTTAAAAAAAAGTCCAAACTATAAACAAAGCAAAGGGCCAATAAAACGAACAAAACAGTCCTTGCAGCACTTCAATAAGCTGGTTTTTTTTGTTGTTGTAACATTTCGCTGAAATTATTTTAGCGTAAACCTTATCGGCTGTTACGCCGAAGTATAACCATTTTACTGCGAATGGTGGTGTTTTTGGTGCGCAGCGAGCAAAACTTTGAAATTTCTACCTTTTTGTAAGGGTATTTCTTGTTGTGACCATGTGGAACGCTACAGAGCTATTAGAAATGTACTTAACGACCGAAGAGCCTCGTTTGTTTCATTTAGATGTCGGTTGGTCACTGTTCTGGTGTTTAGTGCTTGGGCTTATCTATTTTATGGACCAAAGGTACAAACAAAGCGGAAATACGCGCCAAAATGAAGTTTAATAATTTACTAGTACAGATATGATTTATCTATGGTTCTTTTACCTCCATACGCCAGACGATATCGGTAGAGGTGCTTCAATGGGTATTGGGCTTGGTATTTACATGGTAGTCCTCAAGTACGTCATTTACGCGTAAAAACCATCGCAAACGCGCTAAATAGCGTTAAATACTCGAATCCAAAGGTTTTAGTTCACTAACATTATCGATAGACCAATTATATCGTCGTTTTACTGTGAGAGCACTACCTTGCTTATTTTACTTGGATTTGTAGCATTTTATGAAGTGGGAGTTGTATCTAGGTTCCTATCTATCAATATGTGTGATGTACGACTATTTAACAATCCTGTAACGTGGTCATTCTTGTTTTCTTTTTAATTCACTTCTAGGATGTTCTACTTGGTTCACACTACCTGATTCTTGGGTTTCCTCTTGGATTCATTGTACTAGCTACACAGTCACTTGGTTATTATACTGCATTCATGTTTGGGCTTTGTCAATTAGCTCTTTTGGTCCCTCTTATTCCGATTTGTTGGATTCTTTTTCATACTCATATCTTCGTTCCTATTGTTCGTGTCATTAGTATAGTTTGTATCCCTGCATATGTGCTCATTGAAGAAGAGTTTTTTGGGCCTCATTGGACTGAGATAGATACTTAATTTAAGCAAAGAAGGGTGCGTCAGAAACAAACTAGTTTCTCTTAAAGAGCTTGAATTGGTTTTTTAACTTGTTTCCTCTAGTACAAATACCAGACTTTAAAAACGTTATATCAAACAATGAGCACTAAATGATGAAATGTATACGAATACGTTCGCGGCAAACGTTTTCCGCTGAAGCTCGTTATAGGAGTAAAACTGTAATTTTAATCGAAAGATAACTTTGTGTTTTTTTAAGTGAAGTTAGATTCTAATGAGGGCACTACAAGCGCTAACAGTTTTATTTACCACAAATGCAAGTTCATTAGGCTAACCTTTGCGCGATCCTTTTTTTTTGCACATTCGAATTTTCTCAATCTTGATAGTCTTTTATCTTCTTTCTTTGTTTGGGATTCATTCCTTCAATTGACCATTTTCATCCCACTCTTTTGGATTGTGTTGTGGCTCATTGTCTTTAAAATATATACGCGATTTCATTTGCCCGGTTTTATGATACTCTATTTGTTTGCCATCTTGTTTATCATCCTTGAAGTGATATTGTAACCATAACTGATCATTGTCATACCACTCTTTGTGTTCACCTTCTCTCTTGTCATCCTTGAAGTAGCAATGTATACGTAAGTATCCATTCTCATGCCACCACTTGAATTCACCATCTCTCTTGCCTTCGTTAAAATGGCAAACTGCTTTTTCTTGACCATTCACATAAAAGTCTTTTGTTTTGCAACACTGATTATTCTTGTATTTATGGTGACATTTTAGTTTTCCGTTTTCATACCATGCTTTACCTTGATCTTTATATCCTTCATTGTAGAACAGTTGAAATTTTAGCTGTCCATTGTCATACCATGTTTTTTCTTCACAATGTTTCTTGCCGTTTTTATAGGTGGCTAGGTGAACTAGTTGACTGTTTTCATTCCATGTTTTAGAAATACCTTGTTTATTGTCATCTTTATAAAATACTTGGTACTCTAATCTACCGTTTTTATGCCACGTTCTACCCTCACCTTCATTTTTGCCATGTTTGTAAAAGAAAAGAGATTTTAATTGACCGTTATCATACCACTCTTTTTGTTCACCTTCTTTCTTGCCATTTTGTAAATGACATTGTTGCACTAATTGACCGTTATCATACCACTCTTTATATTCACCTTCTCTCTTGTCATCTTTGAACTGACTCTGTTGCAATAACTGACCATTGTCATACCATCGTTTGAATTCACCTTCTCTCTTGCCATCTATCAAATGAATTTGTGCACGAGACTTACCATTCTCGTACCACTCTTTAGCTAGGCCTTCAATCTCATTGTTTTTGTAATAAAAAAGATGACTCATTGTACCATTCTCATGCCATTGCTTTGATTCTCCTTCTTTCTTGTCATCTTTGAAGTAGGTTTGGTTGTGTAGTTTACCACTCTCATACCAATATTTAGCAACACCATGTTTCTTCCCATCTTTATAATAGCACGTTTCTGAAAGAACACCATTCTTGTACCAGAACTTGCATTCCCCTTGCACTCTTTTATGATTATCAAAGTAGCATTGGACGGATACCTGACCATTTTCATAAAACTCTTCGTATAATCCTTTCTTCTGTCCACTCCGGTAAAGTCGCTTTTTAACGTTTTTGCTGTTTTCATAAAGCACCTTTACAAAAAAAACCGTTTCAACACGTGACTGTTTGAAATAAACCTAAAATGTCGTACCTCTTCTATGTCTGGTGCAAAATTACCGCCACTGACAACATGTTCAGTGGAGTAGCACCGTAAAGGATAATACCGAAGCATTGTTCTTGAGCTATGTATACAGCTGCAATGCGAACCATACAATGGCAATATTTTAGTCAATCTTATTTTATGCTTGTAATGTGATTCTCGCATCACCGCATTGGGCATTTTACAGGTTTTATGCATCTTAGGATGCACGTTAACTATTGTATATCCTAGTAAGCTGTATCAATACCATCTTATTCTTTATTGTTAAATGTACATACGTCGTAACATCTTGTAGAACGTAAGTGTTGTAGCGAAATAAAAAAAAGATTGGTAAACTCATTGATATTTATTGACTAAAGCAACCCTTCTCAAACAATAGGACACTTAGAGTAGGAGCCGAATGATACCAAAATCACGTGATAAGCAAAATTTTTGAGGGTTATTTTTTTTTGAGAAATTTTCAACTTGCGCCTTTAGTTTTTGCATGGCTGCGCGTAGACAAAACTATGAGAGCGTTGTTTAGAGTTTTTACACGAACGCGTTTTTTCTTGACTACATATTTTTCTTAGACGGCTGTAAAGCTGCAACGGTAAGTTTTTGTTCAACAAACGAATTCGAATAAACAAAAGATTTTTTTGGAACAACCAGAAAAAAAGAGGTGATCGCGTCTCGTGACATCATTGAAAGCGAGCGTTTTTCTGAAACTTCAGAAGCACACTCAGCAAGAAACGAAGTAAGCGATTGGAATTCGGATATGTTACCATTACACCACCCCGCATTTTATAACAGCGGGACCGGGAATCGAACCCGGAGCTTCAGATACGGTAGTTTGAGTTGATGCGACGTTGACTATTACTGCACCTCGAAAATCATTACAATTACAACAGCATGGACCCAAAACGATTTACTATCAGAAAACCACATATTTCTGAAATAAAATACAACTGAGGCTGTTGTAATACTTGCAACAGTGTACTTTAGTGCAGTAAAGTGAACACCTACATACAGTGTATTTTTGTTTCCTTGCCAAGCTGAAAAGCCGAGTTGTTATGCCCGCAAAAGCCAAGCCGAGCTGTTAACGGCTTCACGTTGGGTCTAAACCGTTTACACCAAAAGTCATTACAAGCTGAAACCACTTCGTTAACATCTCTACAGAAAACCACGCTATTCTATAAAATTGGATTTATTAACAAGGGGTTTTTGTTACATTGTTTGGTTTTTGACTTTTTAGCCATCCCAATGTAAAAGTTAAGTTGTTATTCAGTTAATCATTAACAGCAACTGCAGCCTCAGAAGGTTCTAGTTCTATTTCGCTATCATCTTGCTTTGTATCATCTTTAACAACTACAGGTGATTGCGTTCTCTTAAACTTCTTTGTAATACGTCTAATCCTACAACAAAGAATGCAAGCAACTATCAATACTATAACGAACAATAACATAAAGATAACAACACCAGCAACCAATCCTCTGTTCTGCTTGTTCTGTATGTACTCTATTATAGTAGCTTGTCCTGTAGGTGCAACACTTGGTGCTGTTGTGGTATCAGGTGTATCACCAACAGATCCTTCTATACTCAAGAAATCTTCAACACCTGAAACCTCAGGATCATTTCTATCAGAACGTATTTGACTAATTCCTTCAGCGTTTTTGGCAATAACATCACGAAGCAATTGTTCGTATCCAACACTTGACACTTTGCTCTGAGCGACTTGAGTTAAAACGTATCTAAGAGATAGCGTTAGTTACAATAGAATACACAAGAGGTATTGATGATTAAACACGTACATTGCAAAGGCTTCTGTTGCGATACCAGCTGTTCTGTGTGGTATCAAATTTTCATCAAAGATCATGTATGAAAATGTTGATAGAGGCCATGTGAGCTCACCTGGTCTGTTTACTAAAGTAAAAGCAGCCCAGTTGTCTCTTGATCTTGGAAGACCTGTATGAATAGCCTCAGTTGCTGCATCTTCAACAGAAGCTTCACTAAACAAGTATTAGCTGCCAGTTTTTTTTGAAAAAACTTTGCACAAAAGAACGTACTCTAGGGCAACCATCTCGCCGTTTTGGTTTTCTATGAGAGCATCTTGAAGTCCATTTAGTCTTGCAGTACCATATTCAAGATAACCTTTAATGAGACGAGTAAGTACGAAATGTAAATAAGAAAGACTTTAATAAACGAGAAAGAAAACAAGATGTAAATACCGATTGAGTATGGGGTATTCTTGATTACATCAGCAACTCCTTGATCTTTGTAAGCTCCTATTGTAGATAGAGGGAACTCTGGAGCGTGTTCAGGGCCACCTTAAAGTGAGTGTAAGTAAAATATGACGTTTTTACAGGCTGATCTCGTGTAGCATTTTTAACTTACCAACTCCTTTACCAAGACGCCATTGGCTGGTAGGTGCAGCTTGTGACAAGTAATCAGATAGTACATAAGTAGATCCTGAAGCATCAGCTCTTCTTACAACAACAATATCCTTATTGAAAGAAGCCAACCTAATTGTAAAAATCAAAAAAAAAAAATAGTTTTAGCAGAAGGAAGAAGGACTTACTGAGGGTTTAAGCTATTTATGGCTGGATCGTTCCATCTTGTTATGACACCAGAGAAAATCCTTGCCAATACACTAGCTGTCAATTGTAGCTCGTGGAAATAACCAGGAATATTGTGGGAAATAGCAACAGCACCCATAACAATAGGAATATGTAATGGTACTCTAAACAAGAAATTAGAGTTTTACGAAAAACGAAAGCAAAGTTGTTGTAACTCGCCTTGCTTTATCAACTACTTCGTTTCTTTGTTCTGTAGTCAAAGGCGCGTCACTAATACAAAATTGTACTTGATCGTCTATGTACTCTTTAACACCTCCACCAGATCCCTATCACAGTTGTAAGCCAAGTTTTAGCATAAACCGTTTTTGTGATGTTTCTTTTTTTTTTTGGAAAACGCAGCTTTGTGGCTAAACAAAAAATTGTTTTGGCGTACAATAACATCATAATTGATGTAGACTTCTGTTGGCGATTGGGAAGAGAATCCAGCAGTCCAAATATCCATGATGTTCTTAACAAAACTTGATCCACTTGCTTCAACAGTCACTCCAGCTCTAGGCCATACAGCACCATTTGGTACTGGATCTTCTAGTGGTACTTTGTAGTATAGTTCAGAATCTGCTCCAGCAGCCAAGGTAATGAGGTTCAAAGTGTCAAGATTGTAGCTAGTAAGCTAGGGAAGAAAAGAGTAAATACAAGAAAAGAAAGATCCTTGGTTAAAACGTACCAGTTTTGGTAGAGGCTCTAACCCTTCTCCAATGCTTCTTTCTTGTGCGTTCTCGTTCATTACAAATCTTAATAATGCTTGTATTACAGCACCACCGTTACGAATATCTGACAAGTCTTGGTAAACCAAAGTGTATGCAAACGAAGTAATAGGCCATGTGTTTGGTCCCTTTAAGTTAACTAAAGAAAGTCCATGCCATGACTCCTCTCCAAGAGGAATAATGTCATCAGCAACAGCTTGTTCAGCAGCAGAATTTACAGGTATTTTTCTAAAACAAAAAAAATCAATAAGAAAGTTCATGATTTCCACGATTTCCACGTGATAAGTTATTTTGAAGTTATAAAAGTTGCGTACCCCATTTCAACCAATATGCCTTCAGCGTTGATCATACGAGCGAACTATTTAGAATCATTAGTATACTTTTAACATCCATCAAGAAAACAAACAAAAAAAAAAGCAGAACTCTGTTGATACCTTTCGTGCAAACCTGTTTGCAGTGCCAAGATCAACATAACCAAAAGAGTAAGGTGTATTAGCAACATAAGTTGCCATATCATCTGCTGTTTCAACTTGAGGAACATTCGCAGGCCAAGGAGTGTTAGGATCTAGTATATCTCGTCAACAACATGGCAATTTTTTTTGGTAAAATGTGTAATCCGTACTTTGTAATGCTGCATTGAAGTATGGGGAAGCTTTACTCAAATACTCAATGTAAAGAGAGTGTATGTTATGTTCAACACCATTAGCATATGTGACAAGTTTTACTGTTTCACTGAGTGTAGCAAGAGTTGGATTAAGATCAACCAAAAGTTCGTGCTGCCAACGGAGAATAGAACCAGCTTGAATCCTAGCAAGGATATCGGCGTTCACGTTCTAAAAACCAAGTTAGTAAACATTGGTAAGCATCTTGTTATTGCGAACGTACAAGATCTCCATCTAGTTCAGGGATGTTGTAAATGATACCAACAGCAAATAAACCAGTTGGTAGTGTCAATACAGGGTAACCTGCATTCTTTTGTCTATCCCAAAGGTTTTGTGGTAGAGGTTGCTCTGTCATTGCGAACCTAACTGATCTTTGCATAAAAGACTCAACAGAGAGAGTAGAAGGTTCTACTTCTAACTCAATGCGGATATCAGCATCAGGTACTTGAGCGATGAATGTGTTACTCCAGACCTAAAAAAAGGAAAGTTAGAACCTTTCATGGCTTTTTTTTTTTTCCGTTCTATACTCACATTCCACAAGTCGTTCAGAGTAGGTGAGGTTGTACCCCTGACCTCTATACCATAGTATGGTTCTGGGAATGGCGGTTGGTAGTAGTATAGTGGTTCTTGGTCTTGTGGAAGTAAGATTGAATCAATTGAAGCTTCATTTGACTCAGCAAGCTATCACAGAGAATTAGTTTGATGTCTATTTTTCCATGCCGTACAATCTTTGGAATTCTTTCGTAACCATCTAAAATAGCACGTGATTGAGCTGCATCTGACATAGCGTATCTAAGGACCATTGTCAATAAAAGACAATAGGCAGCCAAAAAAAAACACACCTCAAATAACCAACAAGTGCTGCAGCTTCTTCTGCCCGATGTGTTTGGTTGTAATCAACAATATAGTACATCATAAACGAAATAGGCCATGTCTCTGCACCAGCTTCATCAAGTATTTCAATATTTTCCCAAGAGTCTGCAGGTGAAGGTAATCCTCTTCTGAAAGCAACATCCGCAGCAGATTCAATATCAGCCTCGCTAAAAAAAACCAGTGTTAGTCTTCCTTATGAGTCACATGGGTAAATATTCAAACGCACGTGATACTGACAAATACGCCTGCTTTGTTTTGTAACTCAGCGGTTAGGAAGTCAAAACCTCTTGGACCTCTATAGTCAACCTATTGCTTAAAAGTTTGTATTGCGCACAGAAGTTGCTCAAAAATAATAAAAAACCAAAAACTTGTTTGCACTCCGTACGTAGCCAATGGAGTAATCAGTGGCTTTGATTATTCTAGACATACTATTTTCCGAGTCAGCAATAGTGTCGTTGACTGGCCAATTAATAGCTAAACAACAGTTACTAACTGTTTGATTGAAAATCTGAGACGACTTACTTCTTCCTGTGCCAAGTCTCCATACAGCTCCAGCGGCCTCATCGAGGTATCTTGTAAACATATCTGTACTTGTAGATGCATCAGATCTTACCACAACAGTTATTGCAACATTCCTAGCTACGAGTGCTAGTGTATTCAAATAAGCGAAAAACGAAGAGCAAGGGTGAAAGAAGGTACAACGTACAAGGATTAAGCTCAACCAATTCAGCATCATTCCAACGTGTGATGTCTCCTTGGAAAATCTTGGCTGCAATTGAAGCTGTAAGTTTGAGAGGGTCTGATAAAGTTCCAGCAGGAAGGGTATATCCAATAGCAACACCACCCATGATAGCAGGTATGTGCATAGGCAACCTTAAAGGAAGGAAAAAGTTAGAACAAAATAACGAGAGGTGTTGACTTATTACCTATCTTGTATGATAAGGCTAGTACGTTCAGCAACGGTAAGTGGATATTCGGTACAATAGAAGTTTGATAGATTATCCATATATTCTTGTTTACCTGCAGCGCTTCCCTTTACGAATTTTAGTACAACTTGAATAACAGATCAAATAGCGTACTTTTTGTTCGTAGTCAACGATTACTTTAGCGAATGATTGTGACTCAAAAGCGTAGTTCCAAGTACCAAACAATCTATCTGGGTACACTGATCCACTACCGTAGATCGAAGCACCATCAAACGGTGGAGGAAGTGGAACAGAATAATAAGAATCTGATGTAACATTTGCTGGTAGTTCAATCTGATCAAAGGTGTCTTCATTAACAATGATGAAATCATCTCTCAAGCGAACGAAATTCTCTGCATCAACACGTGTTTGAAGAGTTTCAGAATTAGCAAATCTAAGATACAATATAAGCACAACATAGCATGTTATGGATTTGGTTGCCATCAAAGCAAACAAGCAAGTAAGAAATATGGTATTTTTTGTTTTCTTTAATTCGTACTTCAAAAAGCCTGCAATAGGTCCAGCTGCTTTGTTTTGTCTCAAATCAATGAAAGAAATCGCATAGATTATAGACGAGATTGGCCAACTGAATCTGCTTCCTCTATTGATAAGATTAGTACCAGCCCAATCAGATGATCCATCAGGAAGTCCATGCAGTGCTAAATCAGCACTAGCAGCTTGTATAGCCTCAGCACTACAAAGAAAGTTATGTTTGACTGTTTAGACACGTAGTTAAAACCCAAAAAAAGTCACGTGTCACGTGCTTTATGAAACAAAAGAATCAAAAAAAAACCGCTTTCACATTACCTTATTGGTAGCCAAGTGCCGTATGCGTTTTGTACATGAACTTGTCTAAAAAAATACTTTCTTGTAGTATCATATCTAACAAAACCAAGAGAACCTTCTGTTCTTTGTATCTCTGTAGCTATATCATCTTCACCAACACTACAAATAAAGTTCGAGCTTGTTAAGAAAGGAAACTCAGGTGTCTGTCCAATACCACCTACAAAAGGCGTCAACTTCTTCATCATGCATAACACGTGATTTTTAAGTAACAAATATTTGCGTACCTCTTCCTACGCCAAGACGCCATGATCCAGCTGCAGCACTTGCAAGGTATTGAGAGAATAGTAGTGTTTCAGTAGAAGAAACACAAGGGACTACTACAGAAATCTGCTTGTTTGAGCTTAAACCTGGGTTCAAAGACAATATCTCAGTTACAGTCCATACATCCAAGAGTCCCTCAAATATTCTAGCAATAAGCGAAGCTTAAAAGTATTAGTCCAACGCATTCAAAAAGAGAACTCTACTTACGAGTGAGTCTAAGATCTCCTGCGAAGTCAGATTCAGGTATGTTGTGTACTAGAGCTAGGCCGTCAAGCGCAATTGGGAAGTGTAAAGGTTGTCTATAAAGATATTATTTAGTTTAGAATATATGATATAAGAGTACGTACAGATTGTTTCTTAACAACTCTTGGAATTCAAACGTTTCAAGAGGTTCGTCTGTTATTGTCAATTCTGAAGTACCCAAAACGCGATCATTAACAGCTTTTTCAGCCGTCTAATGTTCATATTAGGAAATTGTAACAAGAGTATATGTTACGAATGTAACTAAAGTCAATAGTAACCCGAAAACTGAGAAATTTGAAAAAAGGTGCCTTCATCACGTGATGTTGTAAAATAAATATAAAGTATGTATTTGAGCACAAAAATAATCAAGGTACTCATAAGTAAACAACCACGTGCCGTTTCTAAGTATTCCACAGATATCGGTGTATGAGATGTAGTCTCGAATAATTCTGTTATAGACTTCAACATACTTGTCGCACGTGTTGTTCCCGTTACTAACATTTGTTCTCGTAGAAAGTATGAAAGTGAATATGGAGTTGGGTTGGTAATAAAATCAACAGAATCGCTATTAATAACCTTCAACAAAGGTGGTGGAGAAGTCAAGAAGAATCGACTTGGTGTTGCTTGAGCAAGATTTTGATTAATGTATGAAAGGAAAGCCTTGATAGCAAGTTGTTGAGTCGGACTAACGCATGAATTGTCTTCATCTGCAATATTGTATATCATAAAAGTCATTGGCCAAGAGACTAAGAAAACTAATTAGAAACCAATAAAGAAGAAACAAACTTTCTGCAGGCTTTTTTTTGAAAATAGTTGAATTCAACTTTTTGGAGGAAACAACATACAAAGGCCATTGGCATCCGTAATACTGACATGAGCCCAATCTTGGTATCCATCTGGTATTATACCTTCCAGTACACCTCTAGTAGCAGCATCGGAAATATCGGACTCTCTACAAGGAAGTTAGAATACGTAAGTTTTTGTATTGTTTTGGTTTTTCGTACGTTGGGTAGACATAGTCTCCTTGTTTGTTTCTAATATTAGCCAACTTAAGGTTAAGTCTTGCAGCTATACTATGTTCTACAACACCAATAGATCCTCTTACGTTTTGCACAAATTCTGCTACTTCAATGTCATTACCATGCTCGCTATTGAACAAAGGTCCAGATTCTGGGTCGATATCTATAATAATGAGAAAAATGAAAAACACAGCTCTTTAAAAAAAATCGTACCAAATACTCGCCCATGAACCCAGTAGTCAGATGCCTTTGTCAAATAGTCACTCATAATCCATGTTGCTCCATTTGGTCCAGAAAGAGCGTATATGAATTCATCAGAGGTCAACATTGGGTTTGGATCAAATCCTAATATGAAAAATTAAAACAAAGAAAAAACAGCTAAATAGATAAGTCAGTGTCGTACCTTGACCGTCATCGTGTAATCTTGGGTCGTTCCATTGCGTAATATTACCTTGGAAGATAAGGGCAATCATGTCACTTGTGAGGTTCAATGCTTGTCCACCAATCTCATCAAACTGCAAGTTGTATACCAAAGTAATGGCGCCAAGTGCAAAAGGTATATGAGTTGGTGCGCGGTTATCAAGTCTATCTAAATGGAATTGTTGTAAAGGTATCATGGATGTACTAAATTCGCTATTGCACGAAATATAGTCGTCAAGGGCAGTAAGAGAGTTCTATACAATGTAAGAAAGTAATTTGAACCAAAACTTAAAGAAAAAAAAAAAAAAAAGCTAAAAACAGAGCCGGCTTTTTTGGTGTATGACACGTGCCTTTGTTTCGTAAGAGATTTTGATAGGATTTAACGATTGAGATTCGAAACCTTTTATCCAAATATCCATTTCTCTTTCAGGAAAAGAGCTACCACTAATATGAATCAAGGTAGACATAAAATCCATGTAATCGTATCCTGAAGTGAAAAAAAATTAGCAAATCTTTTTTGAATCAAAAATACGAACCTTCAGCTGTTTCGATGATTTTAATAGCGTCATTGTTAAAATTCCTTACAGTGAAAGGTAGTGGTTCAAGACCTTCTTCATCAGCGAACTGTTGAGCGTAATTTGTGTTGATAAAACTAATGTGACGTTAAAAATCACGTGGGAGGTTTAACATTAATACGTGCCTCAAGAACGCAGTAATAAGAGCTCCATCACGTCCTTTTCTAAAAGAAGAGTATGAGTCGTGCGTTGACGTTCTTTGGATTATTTAAAATACGTACGCTCGAAGATCAGAGTCAATAATGATGTAAGAGAAGGTTATCATAGGCCAAGAATCTGGACCAGGCTCATCTACAAGAGAAACAACTGACCAATCATCAGTTGGAGATGGGAATATTGCCACTGCCTCTCTGGCCGCAGAATTGATAGTAGATGCACTATAAAGCAGTTCATGTGAGATAAATCATTCAGAAAAACAAAATTTATGATAAAAACGATAATAGAAGTAAACCGAATTTTTACGAACCTAGCCGAGACGTAGTTGCCATCTTGGTTTCTGAGTTTAGCCAACCTTACTTCCTCCTTCTGAGCAAGTCCAAATCGCTCATAAGATATAGCTCCATTAACGTTTTCGACAGCAAGAACACCGCCTAAAAAAAAAGTCATTTTTTTACTTTATCTCTTCTTGAGGTGGTTTTGTAGACCTCTTTTATACTTACCTCCTGTCCCTGTTACTGGTACAACTTCTGCAAATGCATTAAAAGGCCAAGAAGGATCTAAGAAGAGAGATATGAGTACTTCAAAAAAAAACAAATCAAAAAGACTTACAGTCGGATTTTCCGAGTGTCCAGTTGCCTGAGGCAGCATCAAGATAGTCAGTGAACAAGTATGTTATGTCGGAAGGAAGTTCGCGGATAACAACCGTTATTTTCATGTCGGGCAGATTAAAATTACCAAGGTCAGAGAGCCTTGTATCATTCCAATTTGTTATAACACCTTGAAAAATTTCTGCTAGAACATGTGCAGTTAATAGCAGCTCTCCTTCCCATCCAGACAATCTGTATGGTACTACAACAGCACCCAGGGATACTGGTAGATGGAATGGAGACAAAGAGGGATCCCTATACAAACGTTGGTACGAGAAAACCGTAAATGTTGTAAAAGTAGAAATTCAAGAACAACAAAAAAAAACCGTACTCTCTGTTGTTGAAATAACGCGATTGCTCTGCTGTGCTGAAAGGCCTATCTGACACCGCAAAGTCCACTAGCTCTTCTATAAAGAGATCTTTTCCTCCTAAAGTATTTTAAGTTATTTACAGTTGTGAGACATCGAATACAAGCCAAGAAACCAAAAAAAGCGTTTTTAAATAATCACGTGAACAGACATCAAAAAGTTTGGCCGCAAAAAAATTTTGTGGCCGCAACTTTGGTGCCACGTGTCAGTCGTACCTACAGAACCTCTTGTAGTGAACTCTACTATCGCATCCTTAGGTGATTGCTCGGGAAACTCTTCGATCCACTCTAATCGAAGTATAAGTACTCGGTACTGCGTACAATCACAACGTTACCTTCCATAAGTTCTGATACTAGCGTAGATCCTGCTCCAGTTATAATCTGTATATCCTGGCCGGTTATCGTTACGACCATTATGGCCATTACGCTTAGCAAAGCTAAGAACGATATGGCTTTCATCTTGCGTGGTGTGGCGTCGTTGCGCTGAAAATAGTTTAAAAAAAAAGACGGAAAAGTTTGTGATTTTTGTGTACTGTTACAGCGGTGCGCTAGTAAAAACTTTTCCCAAAATAGACCAATGATTACCACACCAAACGATGAATCTAGCGTTTACAACAACAAACAAGTTTATTTTTCAACTAGCGTTCGATGTGGGTACGCGCGAGTACTTTTCGGTCAAACTTTTTTTTAAATCGTTTTAAAGCAACGGTTCCCATCACGTGACTTGCTAAGTATACGACCTCACTGTCTGTAGTATCTCTCTAAGAAATTTAAATAAACTATCTAGTTTAGGCGCGGCTTCTACAGGCACTTGATCTTCCCAGCTAAGAGGTTTGAATAGAGCAATAAGTTCTTCACCTCCTTTATGGAATTTCTGCATATTTTCTACAACACCGATACGCTCCTTGTTATCGTCTGTAGCAGGTATAAAGTACTTAACAATGTTCGTTACAGCTGTTATTTGGCGATACAAAGATTTGGCAAACGTATCAGGCGACTACCATGAAGTTAGGACGAAAAAAGAAAAAAGCGCTCCGTACTTTTTTTATATTGACAAGTTGTCCTTTCCACGCGCTGAATCTAATCACGAGATAAGTATCGGCGTTTCTAAAACACCGCAAAGCGGTTTTGAGGCGTACTCTCTTGTAGCTTTTGCGAATTCTTTCAAATAGTCCTGTTTCGTTAACGTTGTGGTTCCTTGGGCGTTTCCGCGCAACAGTGCCATGACTGTGTGATGTTAAACCATAACGTAATGTGACAAGTCTCCTTACGCTTAGAGTGGACATCATTTAACACGAAATCAGCGTCGTCGTAAGCTTTTTTGTTTTCTGGTGAAGGATCGTTCGCTGCCGCTTGCCCTACGCTTCAATAGTTAGCATTAACCCTATTTCAGCGGTTCCGAACCAAAGGTAACCAATCTAGCGGCCGCGTTTGTTAACAAGCGTTTATGTTCTTGAATCTTCTCTCGTAGTAGCTCATCTGTTATCTCCTTACATGTTTGATCTGCAAAAGCGACTATAACGTTTTGTTAAAACGGTTAATTTAGACTTTAAATTATACGCTCTATTAACGTATATTACACGTACTTGAGCGGTTTACGCTTTTAACAACATCAATGTACTGAGACGGATCAGAAACGCCTCCTTTTGGCGATAATACAATGTCCTCAGGTGACCACTCTACTGTTCTCTTTGTAGACATTATTAATGTCGTGAGAAACGTTTCGCAATAAGCAATGGAGACCTTTTAAGGCATGAGCTTACAACAAAGCGGTTTATTGCCATTGGCTCGGTCATACAACCGCACAGCATAGCTTAACAGTTGTATTACACAGGTATCGGAAGTCTAGCTACTGCTCAAGACGGGTGTTACGTGGAATGAGATGATTTAACTTTCAGCCCAGCTCGTCTCAGCTTACGTTCAACTAATATCTTGACAACAGCTTGAATATTACCATTATGCTGCTTGAGAAGTCTCATACTAGTCTTATTGACCTTGAAACCCATCTCACATAACTGACTGAACTGATCTTCGTAGCATTCAATTTCACTTTCTGATACCTCATCTTCATCTGATGTACTTGAGCTTGCATCATCTAATTCAGAAACAATCTTTACCATAAGACGTGGACCAAACCTTCTGCCTGACAAAGACAATTGATACGAGCAAGTGTAAGATCCAGCAACTTGATTAAACAAACTTGTTAGCAAGAAAAAAAAAAGAAAAATATGTAGCTTTAATAACGTACTGAGAGGTGCCATAAGTGGGATACTAACATTAGTAGTTTCACCAGGAAGTACCTCCTTATTTAACGTTACATTTTTAGGAGCAGATAACAAGTTATAAGCCCTGAGACTAACGATTTTTGTTGCTAATAGGGAGTTAAACAAAGAATGTTTCAATTGCTTTCAAGACAATACGTACCAGTAGGCCACGCAGATCTCCCTACATTCATCAACCGCCATGTCTTTGTAAAAGCTGATCCTGCTCTAAACACTGTTCCATTCTCGGCAGTCACGTGGGAAATAAATCTAGCAACATATTTACGAACACAACCATTAGTTCCTCTTTCTCTTGCGGTTGTTGCTGTTCCCCTTGACTTCTCTCTTAGTTCCTTATTCTTCCTCTCTTTAATGAGTAACTTTCTTTCCATATTGAGCTGCTTTGCACGCAGTCGAAGACGAGCCTGGTCACGTCTAAAACAAGAAATACTCAGTCATTTGCATGAAAAACAGAAAATGATTAAATTTCTTACTTCACTTCGGCTATTTTCATGTTAACTTCTTCTAAAGAAGCGAGATACTCTTCTTCAGAGCCAATAGAGCTTTCATCAGAATCTTCAGGTTCCATTTCATGCTCGGGTATTGGCACGCGCTCATCGCGTGATTCAGCAGCATCGCACTGCATTTTTACTGGTTTTGGCGTGGTTTTTGTTCGGTTTGGTGCTCTCGGGGAAGCTTGGAATCGTGGAGAGTCATTCCTGGCTTCAGGCAATGCTGTTGTTACCAAAAGGCGTAGGGGTGTCGTATCCTGCAAAGCTAGTTCCAAGTCGTTGTCACTGTGGGCGTTAGTGTTTCTAAAATTGACAAGTACCAATACGAACCAAGAGATAGTTATACTGTCTCCATCCTCATCCTCGTACTTAATAGTGACGTCCTCTCCAGTTTGAAAGCCGTAAATATCGAATACAGTACCAATAAGTGATTCAAACGACGTGCTATGAAGCTCAAAGCGTCTGATATCATCACCGTGATACGCTTTACATGTTACTATCGCTAAATGTGGTTTACAAGCCATAATTGTTGTGAAAGTGATAGCAAGGTGTGTAAGTTAGCCACCAGTGGTTATGGCTTGGTTTTAACGTTCTAAGAACGTACTTAACGCACTTCTTTGAAAGAATGAAAAAAATGTGAAAACTGAAGATCTTGTTTGGCTCTTAAACGAAAGAATAGATTTGTATTTTGTAGACTATCAACAGGGATTTTAGTGATGGGTTGGGAGTGTGATCCATTAGGTCCAAACCATTGATAGATTGTTGTCAGTGTCAGCAACGACGTCGCTGCTGACACTGACACAACACGACAGTAAGTCAGATTGAAATACTATGGACACATAGTGTATAGATGAATTCATGCTTTTGGCAATAATTGTGAGCGAGAATAATACTTACCTATGTACATGCTACTCTCCTGTAAGATTAGCACTGTTAGATATGCCTTTTTCTTCTTTTATTTAGCTATGAAAGGTATCAAAAGGTACGTGAAAAATAGAAAAACCAAAAGATGCACCTGGCTTTTTACATGTTTGGTAGTTGCTTGGTTACACTGAAATACATATCTACTTCATCAACTGAACATGTGAATTATGTACCAGCGAGTGATAGTCTATCTCCGAGTATGGGTATGGAGCCTACTAAGAAGGTGCTACTCAATATATTTGGGAAAAACTGTCAGTTCGTCAAACCATTTTTTCAGGCCAGGTCTATCTTTCCCTGGTTTTTGGAGAACACAGTCACCCCATATACAGCAAACCATTGAATCTCGTCTGTTTGATAACTTAATACTGTATATTGTGACGCCAAATACTTAATTGCATTTACTTGTTGATACGTAACAAAGACGAGCATGAACACTCGAGCAGAATGACACTAATGTAAAGTACAATACACCTTTTATTTTTCTTCATCATTTTTATTTTTTCTCTGCCTTCAATCGCAACACGTAGTGCTAGCTCAAACACTAAAATTTATTATTGTTAGTCTTCTGTACTTTGACAGTACCTTCAGTAACGTTATTTTGTTCCTTAGCGCTACATTCCACAAAGGGTATCTTTTTATCATTAGTGTTTATTTATAGGCAAAAAAAAAAAGAAGGTAGATCGCTTACACCTAGATATGAAGCCAGCTCGTCCCCTTCTGACGTTGATATTAGTTTGATTGATTTATCACTTCCTTTGGCTTCTCTTATATCTATTTTTAACCCGCACAAGACTAATAATAGCAAACTTAACACAAAAATAATATTCTACTAAGTATTTACTTGAAGGTGTATTTGGCATATGATGTTGTACTTCTGGGTAGAACTAAACGTCATTATGAAAAGTTTCTACTTATTGATCTCTTACTGTTTTGGCTATGCTTTCAAAACTTTCCTCATTTGCTACATCGTAACAAAGCAAGAATACGTCCTTTTACATTAGTCAAGAATACAGTTTTTCCAATAAGGCACTTACAGTTCCAGGATAAGTTAACGGTCTTAGTCTTTTACGATAAGCTTCTGTATTCCTACCTCCCTTTAAATAATTGATTAAACAATGTCAGATATTGTCATGTTTAGTGTGTACACCATCCCAAAGTCCAAGTTGAATTTCAGAACCTTGAAACTTTACACCAATTTCATATGAGTCAAATACAGTCGGTACATAGTTCGATGGGAATACCCCTACGTTTTAGTAAGTTAATACAAGTTAAAATAAAGTTCATTCACACAAACACAAGACGTACCTGCAGTGTATGTTATAAGAAGAGATGTCTTTCCTTTTCAATCGTTAGAACAGTTAATCTTTCAGTACAACTGTATTACCTACACCTTCATCTCCTAGCACCATCAGTTTGTTGTGCATATCTCACAACGTCCTTTACTTAGTTTAATCTTCTTTCCATCAGCAAGTCAGACAGGTGAACGTATTAGGCTAACAGAACATGTAATAGTCATATTTTTTCTTTTCTGTACAAAAAAGTCGTGTTTGGAAATTGCACGTGATACAGTGCACACGCCGCAATCAGTTTGGTATTTAATCGAATTTCTTACTCTTGCAACATTACAAGGGACGAGAACGCATTGACGGTAAAATTTCAAACGTCAACAAAAAAAGGATTTCAATTACTTTTTTTATTAATATTCATTTACTAGTACACCTGATGTTGGTGTATTAGGCGTTGTTGATATATCACTAACATCAGTATCAGTTTTACCATTACTATCTACATCTTGGTTTAATGATACACTAACATCTCCGCCATTATTCCAAGAAGAAGGAGAATGAGCATCTTCAATAGCACCAACATCATCATTATGATCAGCTAGAAAAACCATTAGAACGTACAAACGATTCTCAAACAAATAACTCACTCAGTAGAGCAGATGCCTCTTCTTCAGCTTGTCTTTTTCTTTTTCCTCTCCTCCTATCACGTATCCAATACACTATGCACATCGCAAGAAGCAATGACTGTTCAATACCTTCAGGAGAAATTAAGAAAATTATAAGAAATACATAATGGGTTGGTTGTTTGCACTTACCTTGAATGACATACGGACCCCAAGTTGTTATGTCAGATTTACTTTGTACTGCTTGAAAATATACAATAAGGAAAGCTCCTGGTATTTGTAGTAAAAGCATAGGAATACTGAGTGTGCCAATTTCCTTTTTTTGTATTTAGTTTAATTAAATATTTCATTTCACAAGAGAACTTCCTTCACTTACCCTTGATCTAAACGTTGTCCATAACTGAGGAAGCCACATTATCAATACAGCTATTGCTGATATAATGCCACAAATACGAGCATATGTGACTAAGTACAAATGTCAAAAATACTAAGGCCACAAAAGGAGAAATAAAAGATACGAAACTTCGAGACGTACTCATGTGGTCTGACCTGACGCCTGCTACATAGTACAATAGTGCAGCTAGTCCACTAACAAAGAAAAGCAATGCAACCAAAGCAGCTAGAACGATGGTTCCAATGAGGAAGCTTCTTTTTTTCTGTTTTCTTGTGGCAGTCTTTGATGGCTCGAATGGAAAGTAGTGGAGTACAAATACATATCTTGCATGTCAAGGTTTATAAAAAAAGTCTAAAGGCCGTCAAAAAAAACACATTGTTAACACTTTGGTTGACATGGTTTAGGATACGCTACAAATGTTCCCAATGGCCCTGGTGCCAGTTGTGTTATTGGTAAGTTTAGATACAAGCACTGTCCGGCATCCTTGAGAAAGTTAAGAGTGAATAAACAGAAAAAAGTAAAAAAAACGGGAAAAGATACGGTACCAAACTTAGGTAATTACAGCACATCACGTGAGATTCCCACTTTAACATTGTAACATTTATAAGTCCTGTAATACCTGAGAGGAATCCAAGAGCATATACAAAGTAATTCAAACCCTCAGACGACTTGGCAAGCAAAATGGAGATGTACTATTAAAAGTTAAAAAAAAAACTAAAAAAGAAGCGCTAAACGCCTTCAATCAACGTAAGATATACTTACCTGTGGTACAAACGATGCTAGAATACCAACTGTGAGTAGTATACCTTGAAAGCGTCAGTATAGCGATTGTAATCGCTTGTGAGCGAGCTGCTGTCAAAAAGTTACCAACAAATGCTGTAAATCCGTCAATTTCTGGTTTTTCACAACCGAACGACGTGGTATTGATAGCTGGCGGAGTAGAATTGCCAATTTCCCATGAAAAGTCGTTTAGAGATTCCATAGCGTTACCTCCGTGTTACCTAGGCTATTTTTATTGCGTAAGGAAGATTGTCCTGTAAATACAGGCGGAAGTGAAAAGATAAGCGTTGTAATAAAAGCAATTAGTACCTGATGCGCGCTATTGAAGCCTCCGTTATTTGAAATCTGTTGACATGGAAAAGAAAGTTGGCGTTAAATTTTAAAGCCACCAATTAGCCACATACGTTCAACAAACGTACAACAGTACTATTAAATAACAAGCACTTAAATGGACAGCCCTAGCGAAGTTGAAGTCGAAACTGAGATTAACACTAACGTACGACATTGTTTACGTATGAAATACGTATAAACACGTATATGTAGGGCTATGCGCTTATAAAGAATTTTATCCCACTTGAAGCCGTTCAAAATCTTCAAAGCGCTATTGACGCGCTGGTAGAGCGTAACTACACCAGAAAAAACCTAATGGGTAACAATAAAATTGTTTAACCTATGAAATAACGTCCAACGCAGATCATTCGGCATATGTTAGCGATACAAACAAAGGTACAGCGTTAAAAAAACCTTACGAACACTTTCAACTAATCATTGAGTTCAACAGGACGTCTATCTTGGGCTTTTGCACTGAAGCATCCTACAGCGCCAGCAAGCTCTCTGCCATCCATAGACATAGTAGGAGATGACACAGTTACAATACTCAAAGATCTAATGCTCCGAGTTCACAAACATCTTAATGTCACTCAAGGAAGAACACTGTTTAATATACAAAAGTACGTACTCCTTTGGCTCATGGCGTTGTTTGTGGCCAATCTTTTAGTTGGTATGACAGTGACTGACGTAATGTTAATGCTATAGATACTTTACATTTTCGAAACCAGTTGTAACACATCACGATGGTGAGATTTTCGACGTTCAACTTGATCACAAAGAGCATGGCATTGACCAAACTATTTTACGAGCAATTTACCCACAAAGAGGTTCGTTATCCGTTTTTTAGTCACGTGTATGCAACAGTTGTCTCATGTGATAACCTTGTTTTTTAATTCTGCTGTAGTTGCGTTATTGACATTACTTAACAACGCAAATGGCGGCGGAACACGGCTCCACTCGTTGGAGACTGGGAAAACGTTTGTTGTTAAAGCTCAGCCAGGAGAACTTTTAGTATTTGATAACGTGAAGTATAAACACAGCGTGGATGAGCTTAAACCTATCGGCGATCAAATAGATGATGGTAAATTAATTAGACAGGTACACCTGACGTTCAGTTCATTAACCTTTGTCCGAAAAACATAAAAACAAAAACAGAAGTTCTGCAGCGTGAGAACCAATAACCGAAGTGTAGTTATCTTCATTAACGTTTATTTATAGATAGTCGGTTGGCGGAGTATGGAGGACCATGTTGTACACTATAACTTAAATAGGAATCGCGAACCATACAAGCCTGTTTCATACTTGAAAGCATGTTATTTTTATGATCACTTCTTTTCAAAGATCTGGCCACATAAGAAACTAGAGCTTGCAATGTTTGATCTTCCGAAAAAGTAATAGTAAATAGTAACATATATGTAAAGCAAAATCTACAACACATCTACCGGCTGTAGGTAGGAATAAAATTCAATTCAATTTTTTTTGTACTGGCAAAGAAGCACGTGAATTCAAACGTTTTCAAACATATTATTTGAGAAAGGATTTTTTGTTCTGAATGTCTGACAGTTCAAGCGAAGAGGAGGTCATCCTTCCTGTAGGAGAACGTACGGTGTAAACGTAGTAGCTTTAGATAATTAGATAAACAAAAAAAAAAAAGTCCGTTTATAAGCGTATCCTCTCCGTGTTAGTAATTAGATTGCTTTCTAATGTGGCAACATTTATAACCCCTCCTTCCGATATTTTGGCTTCTCTTTAAGGCTTTTTTGGCGTTAAAACAATGTAGAAATTGCTTACAGTGGATTCTTACTTAAAAAGACGTCATCCGTTTTGGTTGCGGCTAAAAGGCGATTTTTTGTTCTGCGAGGTAACGTCTTGAGTTACTTCAAGGATGATAAGGTACGTCTCTAATAAACACATTGATGTTATTTACATCAATAAATAAACTGGAATTGTGCTTTTGGTGAAATAATTACACTACTAGGATCTCACTGCCAGCCGATGTGATATTGATTTAGAAGGTGCAGAGATAATAGCTCCAGACGCATCGGGTAGTGGTACGTAATTACTCTTCTTACTTTTTCGAGTTTTTTCTTTCACGTTTTTTTTTCTGTTTTGTATTCAACCCTTTGTTTGCAAATATACGCTGTATACTATCTGATCGATACAATGTATTGCTACAACACGGTTTTTATAAAAAACAAAGAATTTTATCGCGACAGCAATAACGTCAAAAGAAAAAAAAAACAAAACACGTGAAAGAAAAAGAGGACTTGCATAAAAATAGTATTAATCACGTGTTTTTTAGGTCCCTTTCATATGAAAATTCGTACAGCAGCAAGGACATGGGAACTATCATGTAAAATAACAAACGTGTACAAAGAATGGCGAAAACATTTGCAATCAGCAGCGAAAGGAGAGGTTGCTGATGTTTGAAAGAAAACTCAAAAACAAAAAAAAAAAAAAAAGTGCTCCAACTCAGATTTAGGGTTGAGCTACTACCCCTTTGTATAGGACAAATGTGTACACAAACGTACGGATATGTCGGTAAAAGCTTTCTTTTTTTTCTTCAAGGACTTTGAATGAGTGTAGAAAAAAACCGCGTAGAAAATGTTCTAGCGGCTTGTAATATAATAAGATAAATGGAATACACGCGTTTTTTGGTAATATAAATTGTGTTAGAGTTTTTTACCTCTTTAAAGTACTACCACATGACAGGTGAACTTGTTGGTGATAGCGAGAGCAAAGATTATCGGCCAAAGTCACCGAAGTTCTTTACCATTTCTGCTACAAGCTGCACGTTACATTCGACTATGCATAGCGTTACGCTTGTTGTTTGCTTGGTAGCTTTATTCTGTGTATCAAACGCAACTTTTGACGTTGAATTGTGGGTTTCGCCGTCGGGATCTAATAACGAAACTTGTGGCACTGAACAAGAGTACGTACTAGTAAATATATGAGATGTACTAATGCGTGTAGCCCATGCAAAACCATACAGCATACAATCGACAAAGTGCTATCTAACAGCTCCCACGAGAATAAATTTGTTGCGGTTACGCTTGTAAGAATTCTCTGCATAATTGTCGCTTTTAACGCACTGATGCTGACAGGAATAGGTTCCGAATGGCGTATACTCGGCTAAAGAAGATATTCAAGTAGCTTTCCCAAAAAAAAACTACATCAAAGTAGCATCGTTAACTATAGCCTCCGCTGAAGTTCCATCAGGATCGGTGCGTACCATAAAGCACTATTCTTCTCTTAACGACTTTAGGCCAAACCGCGCATTTGGTGTGAAGAAGCTACTTCTACAGGCTGGAAAGTAACGGATTTCGAGCCCACACTCGTAATTAAAGGTGTTTAGTTCGCTTTAGGCAAATTAATTGCTGACCTTTCGGTTTTCAAGACTTGGAGTTTCATAACTGCACAGACAGTGCACTGTACATAACAGATGAAGAAGACGAGCAAACACTAGATGACTACATAATCAAAAATTCAGGATTTTATGCGTAAGTGCCTCTAAGGATGATTTCTACGCGTGGAGTAGACAATAACGCTATTATAAACCCGTTCCAACTGCATAGCGCTTTTTTCTTCTACCATCTTTCATGAATGGTTAAAGTGTTCGAATATGCTTGTAAACGTTGGCGCTTCAGTATACTTGGCCGAGAAGCGCATTTTGTGTTTTTTTTGCTTTTTGGATCGCCGATTTTGTTTGATTTTTTTTTAGCAATACAGGCTCTGCAGGCGGTGCAATACATTATGATGGTGGCCATAAGCTAATAAAGATTGTTGACTCGGTGTTTGAAGGTAATACAGCCAGTGGTCAAGGCGGTGCAATACGTGTTGAAATGTCAGGTGCTTTGGAAATAATTGGTTCAACATTTGAGTACGTATTTGTTTGGCTCTTTTTTTTTTGAGTGGTATCACGTGATTAAACTTTTAAATAGATATAATGGTATGAGCGCATTTGGGGGTTTATTCGAGACTACAGCTGGTGGAGCAATAGCGTTTATAGCTAAGTAAGTGTAACAACACTGAGCTTTCCTTTTTTTTATTTTTTTCCCCTTTTTTACCAACCTGTTTTCCTGCTGTTGCGTGTGACTAGGGGCCCCTTTTTTTTTGGTGTACTCATTACTATTAGTATGTCTAATTTATGTTATTTAGGACTATAAATTCGACATTTTCAAGTAATACAGGGAATACTTACACTCATTGCTCTGCTGCTAACGGAGGTGCTATTTATAGTATTGCAGCTCTTGCAACAATAAATGGTGTTTTCAAGCATAATTCTGCGACCCGCAGTGGAGGTGCTCTTTTCCTTGAAGGAATGGGACTCGATGTGCCAGATAAAATGGTTGAAATCTGTGGTGCAGAAAGTACGTTGTTCATTAGGTTTTTTTTTTAGTTTAAACTTTTACTGACCTTTTTTACGCTTAGTAAAAAACAACTCTGCTCTTATTTCTGGTGGTGGTATTCATGCTGGAAAGGGTAATTTCTTGTATGTAATATCTAGTGTCTAAGTTGATACTCATTTGTTACATTTTAGAATAAACAGAGCCTTGTACACTGATAACGAAACTGGTACAAAACCAGATGAGTTTGATTGTATATACCAATGTTCTGTGCACTATTGCGAAGACGGTCCAGTTGTGCCAACAGGCAAAGGAAGTAAATTGGCTTTAGCTCTTGGTATAAGTAAGCATCATCTTTTAACAATACAGAGTCTTTACGACAACTTCTTTGTGCTTCTCTCTTACTTACTTTTTTTTCTAGTATTCATTTTGATGGTTATTGTCGTTTTAGTATCTTTCTGTTTATACTATTTTGGATACCATAGACGTTATAGACGTCTTTATTATCAGACATTAGATAGACATGCAGCTAATTCCTTATAAAAAGGATGTTATAACAAAAAAAAACTAAAACAAATATTAAAAAAAATTGGAAAAGTGCAACATTTTATGCTCGATGGTTTGGCCTTGTACATTCAATGAATTGGTACTAAGAGGCCTCAAAGGGTGGCCCAACCAGTGAACGTGGTCACCCAAACGAGGATAGTCTTAAATACGTGCAGTCCGTGGCTTCCAGGATTCACTAAATAGAATGCTGGTTTTAAGTCATTAGTGTTGTTTTAAAACTATCAGTTCCTGCAAGTCAACAACAGTTCTTTTTTTAAAATGAACCACCGAGAGCGTGACTACGGTTACCCACGTAGGAATGAGTACCCTAGATATAGAAATTACCATGATAACAGCTATAACGAACAAGAATACGATAGACAACCTGAATACTATTATAACGATCCACCAGCGCCCAGATATGGGCATAATTATTCACCTCATACAGGTGCTCGACATTATCAACAACAGCATCAAAACCAACCACGTGCGTATGGCAATCGCCGAGTAAGTACGAGAAGACATTCAATTCATGGTGTACACCCAATAACCCCTCACAACGGTAAATGTTCGAGTTCCTACTGTTGGTTTTAAGTAAATCTTTTTTAGCTCCTAGAAGAGACGTTAGGAAGCCACTAAGTTTTAAAGATTTGTACGATACCAAACCTGTCGTAGTATGTTTAAACAATGGGTAGTATTTACACTAAAGCGTATTACCTCTAGGAACCAAAGAGGAACGTTGGTCATAAAACACAATATCGCAAACCACGTGCGCAAATATTTGTTTGGACGTCTTTTTCCAATTTTCTGTTGTATGTTAGAACGCACTGGTAGACGGTTCAGCAGTATCGTTGATCTTGTTGCTTCTTATGAGGAAGACGACAACGAAGCAGAACATGATATTGAAGTCGTGAGCGCTCCGGTAGTGCAACGTAAAGAGCATGATCTTATTGAACGAAAAAAACCTTCGTCTTATCAAAAACCACCTTCTTCATTGGTACCAAGCAAATCCTTTTGTTCTTCTAATGGAATTTGACTTTTTTATTGTAGAACTTTAATGCGGATGTATCATTCCTTGATAATGGAACTACGTATTGGAATAATTTAAAGAGTGTCAATCAAACGAAAGAAAGTGTTCCTGAAGAAGTAGTTAATTATGTCAAAACCTTCAATGCTGTCTTCAAGTAAGAGCTTTTTTTTCTTCTTTTTCTTTAAAGTACTTTTTGAAGGGCTAGTAATTATACCTTTTTGGTTAAATTATATTTTAATACGTGCTATGTATAGGTGTAGTTCTAGGTCCTTTGTTACCATGCTCAAGAAGTCATGTGCTTTGACACAGAAAACGACAGATCCAGCTGGAACAATATTAGCAAGTACGTAGATCTATCAACTATGTTAAGCTTCCACACAACACTACATATTTACTCATCTTTTATAGCAATATCATCGCTCCCTTTATTAAAATCCAAACGCTTGACAATATCAAGTGTTCAAAAAACACAACTGGATAAATGGATACAATCAGTAACAAAAAGGTAGGTGTTTAAAAAATAAAGATTCCCATCCGCTAAAAACATTTCTAACTATTTTTATTGTAGCGTCTTTTCTCCTTCACAAAGTGCAACATCTGTACGTTTTTAACAATTCAGAATGTATCACATGTCTTTAGTTCCTAGATTAGTATCTAGGGCATGAACTGAAAACTATCTCTGCAGTTATCTTACTCTTTGTTACAAGGCAACGTTAACGATTGAACAGTCAGTAAGAAATTTTTTAGAAGCTACAGAGCTTCTTAAAATACGAAGAGATATCATATCTATGTCTAATGCTTTACACCAACAAAATAGTCAATTACAATGCTATTTCGGTAGGCCTTCGAACATCAACGGATCAGATGTCCTAATTGTCTTAAAACAGGTAAGCGAAAAGGTTACCAAAAAGCAAACCACTTTTCTTCACTTATTGCGGTTTTTTGTGAACCGCTGCTGACTTGTTTTAGGAGCTTCTATACCATCCTGATTCATCAATTATAGTACACCCATTATTTTCAATTTTATCAAAACGAAGCAAGATTAGCCGTCCATGGAGCACTAGTTTAATCGATGGTCAAGATGCCTTAAAGAAAAGCAAACTTCATCCTGCAGTTAACAAAGACTGGAACCATATTATAGCCGCTGAACTCATCGTAAGACACTCAGTAAGCGTGTTAGTTACCCTAATGATTTTTAATGTGTAGGCTCAAGCTGTACAAGCCACTACAGCTGGATTATTCAACTACGATGCAACAAAACCATTGGAATCTGTCAAACGCTTTTTATCAGAAAATTATGAGAATCCAACCGCATTACTTCCTTCTTATGTACCTCTTCATTATGCTGAACGCGTTATAATGTCTGAAAGAACTTGGTTTAGTATGGCTACTACGGATCAACAGATACTCAGCGCAGTTTTCGGTAAAACCGCAAAGAGCTCAATCGTTAAAGTTAAACAAAGAGATTTTGTCGATTTGAAGTATTATGTTTTAAAGCATATACTTGTTCCTAGACATGAGCAAAATGGTTTTTCTTTATGGATTGAGAAAAAAAGAGGAAGGGATGTGTTCATACCATTACCGATAACAAACAATAGTTGCTCCATCACATTCAAAGGTAACTTATTTGTCCCCGTTCTCTTTTTTTCTTCAAAAGTGGCCTGATACAAACTCTTTTTCTTCGTTTGTTAATACTCTCTTTGCAGCCTGTAGATTATCTATATCATTAAGACTAACTGATAAACCTGTCGATACACTTGGCGCGGATTCAACAACCAGAGAAATATATTCAATCACTATTGACGATGAAAGATCTTACTCTTCTTATATCAAGAAAGATAACAAGCATCCAGGCAAACGTATTGCTTTAGTTTCAAACCTCAATAAGGTACGCCCTTGATATTACGCAAAACAGTATCTATTGATGTGAACAAACAATACCAAAGCCTAGACAAGAGCCATAGTACTTGCTTTGTTCTGTTTTTGGTTTTACAGTTGAAGTGGATTTATGTTTATACACTTTTTTTAGAGCTATGGAGTACCAAAACGATTTGAACTTATTGAATATAAGTTAACTTATCGCGACGGTGTATTGACATTAGCACACATTGACGGTATGAAGTAACAACTGCTTTCAAATGATTTTTGGAAAACTTTTTTTTTTTCCATATTTTTGTACTCGATCAAAATTTCTCACTAGTGAATTGTAATTAGGTTCTGGAACGCTCTTTGTTAAAGATAAATTTCCTTGCAAGAATATCAAGTACTTTGCAGTGAGGTAAAGTTTTCCCAAATGACGCTGTTAATTAAAGAGTGTTTGTTTAGTTGCTGGGAAAGAAAAGTTTATTTTAAAGATATAACAATATCTGGCGCACTTGGATCTCTCGGTGGCAGTAACAGTAATACTCTTGTTTTATTTTAATGCTTACAAAACAAAAACCGACGACTTTCAAGACACTGCTTCCTGGTTTTTTTCCGATGATTGATTTTTTTTTGTTTAGTCGCTTTTCCTTCTTTCTGGCTACCTCAGAAGAATGAAGTTGAGTTCTTTCAACTCTCCACTACGAGTCAAGAATACAAAGATGCTCTTAATCTTTTCAAAACCACTGGACTAGACATAGACGCACGTATTGTTAAAGTAGAGTACGTCGTTAACAAACAAACAAAATGCATTATTTTTTTGCAGTCACATGATTGTACTTTTTGTTTGGATTCAACGTTATTCGAGTACAACTTTTATTTTCTTACTGTTAAATGCATAGGCGGATACAGAGCACTTTTCTATGGCGTATGTATTGCATGATAAAGGAGAATATGGTAAAAGAGCTTGGTGCCACAAACGTAAACGAAAAAACATTGTTTCATGGCACAGCGTTGGCAAATGCTGTACCAATAGCCACAACTGGTTTTGTACGTATTCCAAGCTTTTTTTGGTTGTTTATTCTCTTGGTTAGGATATGAGACTAAATAGCGGACATGCTTTGGGTAAAGGCAACTATTTCGCGACTCAAGCAAGTACGAGCAATGGTTATACAAAACCAGATGCACAAGGACATAGAGGTAGGTTTCTGTGAAACAAGCAAACAAAAGAGAAAACAACCAGGATATTTTTTCGCCTTTCTTTCTTGTTTTACTCATTCACGTGATTTTTTTTAATTTTCCTTAGGTATTTTTATGGCACGTGTTTTAGTAGGTGATTACATACAGAGCCCTTCAAATAGCATAACTCTACCACCTATGAATCCGCAAACAGGAAAAAGGTTTTGGTCAGTAGGGAATGCTAGCACCAATGCAAATGTTTTTGTAACGTTTAATAACTATCAAAGTTATCCCATGTGGCTTGTTACTTACAAATAAATCACGGATACAATGTCCCTACATAATCAAAGAAACATATAATTACATAGCTATCAAACTGTTGTTTAATTAGTAGGTTGCCGTGGTCCGGTTAGCCGGCTACAAAAATTCTTTACAGTTAACCCTCAGTAAAGAAACTGGGAATTGCAAAGAAGTAGATTAGTAATTTTCGTGTCACGTGATTTGTACATTCTTCATACTTTTTGACAGTATCAGTTATGAGGGTTTTTTAGCCGGCTATAGTCGTTAACGGCCCACCAATGTGTTAGCATAAAGTAGGAAAACAACAATATGATAAGGACCCAAACGGTTTTTTTATTGCTTACACAGCATAGTTATACGATTTAACCATTTCGTATCTAATACCCAAGGATTCAACAGCTTCTTTTGTTATCTTACTTCGTTTCCCTTTGATTCTTATCGTCTTGAGTGACTTCATGTGCTTCAAAACCGAGTTTGTTATGTGTTCACAACAGTATAGTCCTAGGTTCTCAAGATTTACCAAGTGCTGTAGTCCTCTTTCTGATATTTGGTGACAATTATCCAACGTGAGGTCTTTGACATTTGTCAAACACTTAATACCATCATCTGACATATCAGTAATGCTCCCGCGCATATAAACATGAACAGTGTTGACATTGCAAAGATATTTGAACCACGAGTTTTTTGGACTTATCTTAATCGTGTGGACATCTCCAAGTGCTTTTATTCCCTCGACAGAGATATACTTACAATCGAAAAGGTTTATAGTGTGTACACCTTTTAAAGCTTTTAAAGATATATCTGTTACTCTAGTTCGTGTCAAGTTGATACTATGAATGTTTTCCGGTAGTAATCGAAGTATATCTTTGTCTGTAACACCTGAAGCGCCTAGATTTATACTACGAACGCCAACAAGGCAAGCCAAGTCGCTTGGAGATAGAATCATTTTCCATGTTGTTTCGATTTCTGTGTTTTTAAGCAAAGGGCTGCCTTTCAGAACTTGACAATCTGACGATGTGATTAATGTGATCGTATTAAACCCAATGTTATGCCGAATGATGTCGTTAAACATGTGAGAAACTGAAGATGCTCTAATACGTTGTTCCCTGTTTAGAAAGCGTAGAATAAGCGTCAAAACTTCTGGTGGCAACGGCGGTGGAGGACGGTGTACTACAAGTTTGAAATCTTTCGTCGGAAAACTTTTCATGCCACGCGACATAAGCACGCGACACGTTCTGTCGTAAAGTAAATATCGAGTTGTTTATACAGTACTTTAACTGTGAAGCACGTCGTTGTACTTTTTAGTTTGCAACGTAAAATGGAAACAGTTTCATCGTAAAAAAAACAAGTCAAACTAATTCTGGATTCTCTTGTCGTTGAACAACTTTAAAGAACAAAGAAAACGTTATATGCCGTACAGTATTGTTATTCTTGGCGCTGGAGCGATTGGATGCTGTTTAGGAGGCCATTTAATGTCAGTTGGGCATCATGTTACGCTAATAGGTTGTACATCTCTAAAAAGATTCGTTTAGCTAACCTTACGCCTTCATAGGACGTGATCGTTTAAAACAAGTGAGTTAGCGTGTTTTTAAAGCCTTATACTCAAGAACTACCTTAAGAGCGCTGCAAAACATGGTTTGACAGTTCGTGACTTCACAGGCAAACAGCTTCATATTAAAGATGTTGTGGTGCACCTCAACATGGATGAAATTGATCGACCAGGTATACTACGCTCACAAACCAGCCTTGAATGGTTGTGCACATGTTTTCACCAAAGAAATATACTTTGTTACCAAAACGTGACTAGAGTATTTGGACACGTGTTTATGACTTGGTATCTCTATTCTTACCGCTTTTACAGATTATGTTTTTATATGCACAAAATCAAAAGATACTAAAGCTGCCGCTGAACAAATCAAAGCTTGCTCTCGTTTAGGTAACGCTAGTGTTGTATCGTTTCAAAACGGTATACACAATGGTGAAACAATTCGTCACGTACTTCCAGGTACAGTCAAGGTTGATTTCTTTCTTATTTTATTTTCCCTTTATTTTCTTCCTTTTGTTATGTTGGGGTGTCGTTTGGCTTACTTTTTATGTTTATCAGAATATAATGTTATAGAAGCTAGTATTAATTTTGGTGTTGCTTGGGAGGACGGTTGTGTTTTTACACGTGCACACATATCTAAAATCGGCATTGGCAAAGTACTTTTTTTATATTTTGTCAAACTAGTTTCTTAGTTATTGACAACACCTAGGATGCACGCGGTGATGCTGCTGATATTGCTGACGCGCTTACCAAAGTACCTAATATTTATTTTGTGCTATTATAGTAACTTTATGGTAGGCTGGTCTACAAGCATACGCAATTGATGATATTAGGTCCTTACCGTTTTTGTTGCTCATTTTTGCTGACCTTCCTTAAGATCTTTGTTATTTACTAAACTTTGCCTTAATTCTTTGCACAACCCTATATCATCTCTTTCATGTAGAAAATTTCCAGTGCGTACTAATGAAGTCTCAACAAGCAAATTAAATTTAATCTTTTTTCCAGAATTATTTCATAGATCACCTTCTTCGTGAGTTAATCATGGCTGTAATCAGCGAGTCTTTTGCAATAGCCAAGGTACCATTTATATTTATTGCACGAGAAAGTCTCCGCTACAATTATACTGCTTGTTTGTTAACTAACAGAACTCTGTGTAGGCACATGGCATAAAGTTCTCAGAACACTCAATACCCCAAGTACAAAAGTTACGTATGTTAGACCGTTTCCCTCATCCCATCATACCTTTTCTTTTGCCTAAAATTGGTGGTAAGACTGAGTACATTTCATCAATGGTACCACACATTAAACACTTCCACAACCAAGCTGATTATTTTGACAAAAACAGCATGATGATCTTGTTCGTAAAAGAAAAACTGAGATTGGCGTACTCAATGGTGCCCTTGTGAAGATGGGAATTGAGAAAGATGTAGATACACCAATTCATAAAAGGTTGATAGCGCTTATAAGGAAACATGAATCTGAAGGAACAGTGCCGGATTACACAAGCGAACAGGTAAAGAAAGAAGCAATTGGTTTTTTTTGTTGACCAGTCTTTGACTGTTGCTGATTTTTTGTAGTTGTATCGTATGCTACTCAAGAAGGAACCGCCTTTAATTTACCTCGGTAGTATAGTGATATACTTAATCGGTGCATTTATCATTTTTGCTGCTCTCTACTGCATTTATGTTGTATTCTTCATTTAAGTTAAATAAAAATTCTGGGCATCAATATTACAATGTTTGTTAGTATGTAGTTGAGCATATGGTAGGCGCAATGCTTAGGTAGGCTATTAGCTAGTTAGTATTGAACGATTTTTAACCAGGTATTAGGTCGCATGGGGCAGAGTAGGCAATAAAGTAAGAAGTCTTTCGACATTATTTTGGCGTGACATTTTGACACATGTCATTAATTGTGTTGACTTACAAGGCCGTTCTTTGTAGAAACCGCCTGCTACTTCGATTTTATTAGTTAGTAAATACCTACAGGTGGCATTCAACCGATATAGCGCGTTTTGTGATATACGTGTTGTTTATTTCTGGTTGGTTTACAGAGCTAAAGCGTTATAGTATGCAGTAGTCATATGGCTTCTGAATGACCTGCTTACTACTTTAACAGCACATCTGCCTTCTAAAGGATTGCATTCACTGGTTTCTCTATCCCATTTATAACTACGGCGGTAAGGAAGTACGTAAACAGGAAGGTTTTTCCCGTTTGCCGTCTGTGGAACAAAGTTGATTGAGATGAATTCAAAGGCGGTTTTCCTGTCATTGCGATACTTGCATTGTAGTTGAGGTCCCCATATACCATCTTGTACTTTAGCTAGCACATTTCTCAATATACCGTTTTCTTCGCTAGTTTTCGTTGATGGGCAAGCTAAACCAATCCATCTATCGCTTTTGGCGTTTAAAGCAATATGGGAGTATCCACCGTATTCTTTCCAATAGGTTTTAGCACAGTGACCTACTGTACATGAAAGTGCGATTACGCATAAAAGAAGCAGCTGAGATGCATTCATCTTGTCTACAACAACAATTCCTTAAATTCCTTAAACGCTTTAACTAAATTAAGCCCAAAACTTGCCTTTTTTGATACAACCTTACTTGCTCAAGAAATTCAACTTTACTATTTCCTAAAGAAGTCACCGTAATCCTACAAATACACTGCACTTTTGTATGGCGAAGGGAAGTAAGTACCTTGGTAGTACATCTTTTTTAAGATAGCAAATACATTCATCTACGACTTTTTCACGGTGTCGTTCTAGAGCTGGCACAGAATTTATTGAGAAGTGATAGGCTGTGCCAATTTGATATAACTGACATATTGACTGTACGTAAGGTTCTGTCTGTGCCGTCAAATCGTCTAAGGTTAAGAGTTTGAACTTGTTTTTTGTTTGAAAATTTTATTTCCAAATAAATTTACAGGATTAGAGTAGTAAGTCATTGTTGCGTTAGATTTGGGAGCACAGGTGCTGAAATTACTTTTTTTTTAACGCGTCGGTTTCAATTCCACTTGCAGGCAGTTGCAGACGATTCTTGTATAGTGGACTCGTTAAGCACGTGATATATTACGAGTACATAAATAATTCATGTCCAGTATATCTCTCTGTGTACAAAGCAGGACTATTCGCTTGCGAACTTATCAAACGCCTTTGAGGCTTGCTCGTTGTTGTCTATGTTACTATTGTCGTCATACTCATGAATATGCCTATCGTCTTCTTCTTTGCTGCTTCGAGTATCGTCGCTTTCTTCTGTATTTGTTTTAGCTTCCTCGTCACTGGATTCGTCCTTGCTAATAGGTGCTGGTCGTTCCATTAACGAAATCATTGATAGAGTTGATTCTGTTCTAGCATCGTTTTGATTTATTCTGTTTAGATATCGAGTACTGACTGTCCTTGATGACATCATAGGTATGCTACCCAGAGAAGAAGGTACTCTGGCTCCTACTACAGCGGATACAGTTGGTGTTGTGCCACGTGGTACAAGTCTTGTTTGAAAAACGGCCCATCCAAGAGGAAAGAAGTAGTCCCTGACTCTCTTTGAGTATACAATGAAGAGTATCAGCAAGCAAACTAATATTATAACCACAAAAACCACAACTGCTGCTGCAATTGTGAGAACAGGAAGACCACACCTCGAGTCATCGAAGCTGTAGTTTTGCATTAGTAAAGTAAGAAAAACCAAGTGTATGCTTACGCCACTGCTACATGTATTCCGCTATCGTCTTGAACGGCACGTGAAATGTCCTCCTCGCATTCTTCGTTTGTTGATCCTGATACTTGAATATCTATGACATCAAAGCTTCCTGTAGAACATTGATATGTCATCAAGTCTATCGTCTGTTTAAAAAAAAAGAGGTCAGAACTTGCCCAATACAACTTC
Organism: Trichosphaerium sp. ATCC 40318; assembly: GCA_038496445.1. Lineage (NCBI taxonomy): Eukaryota > Discosea > Flabellinia > Trichosidae > Trichosphaerium > Trichosphaerium sp. ATCC 40318. Next base: position 46,332 of record JALMLS010000417.1, read on the forward strand.
AACCATACCTCGTTTGTTACAGCTACATTAGCTGTAAGCTTACCAGCAATATACGCACAACCTATTACAGTGTAAGATGATAAATTGATGTGCACAAAGATCTCTTTTTGATACATACCATAAATAGTAACCGAACTGCCTTCTTGGATAACAAGCTCTGAAGAATTATCAAAAATAAAGTCTCCAACGATCGTGATAGTATCCATAAGAATAAGGGAAGTATTGGCTAAACTGACGTTTCCTCTTACAGTTTGAGAAACTGTAATAGTTATAGAGGCTAGTAACATAAGTTAGGAAGAATACTAAATAAGAAAAACTCTACCTCCATGTGCTTCAATTCCGCCCTCAACTAAACTAGGTTCATCAAGGACTATGACTTCATTTGTGATGGTGGTAACGTTTTCAAAAGGCTCCAATGTAGGTGATGTAGTTGGTGTAAAAGGTGGCAATGAAGGTGGTTCTGTGGTAGGAGGGAAGGTTGTAGGTGGTTCTGTAGTTGGTGGCGCAGCGTTAGGTGATATAGTAGTAGGAGGCATTGTTGTTTGTGTCGGTGTAACTGTAGGTGGTATTGGTGCGTTTGTTGGTGGATCTGTAACAGGTGCGTTTGAGGGTGACTCAGTTGGTGGTATTGGTGGATTTGTTTGTACAGGTGCGTTTGTAGGCGCTTCAGTGGGAGGCGGTACTGGTGCATTAGTGGGTGAAATGTTGGTGGAGGTACTGGTGCGTTAGTGGGAGCATCAGTAGGTGACACAGGCATGTTTGTAGGCGGATTTGTAGAAGGATTTGGCGGCTGTGTAACTCCTTTTTTGATATGCATGTTGAGGTGTTCATCAAACTCGATAGAAATATGTTCAATAGCGTTTTTCCGTAATGGACTAGAGATAAGTACACTATCAAAATATTCTTGTTCTGACTCAGCCAATACACCCACAAAGGCTTCTGTATCGAACTTGGGAATATTAGCTTGAAAAAAACTGGAAAAGAAACAAAATCACGTGCTTGATGGCTATGTTGAGTGAATGTGTATTTAAATTCAAGCTTATGCATTAGCGTCAACGTATACTGTCCCTTTTGAATGTAAAATCTGATACTTCGTATTCTATCTTCAGAAGAAGTATGAATTCGAAGTCCTTGAATGTGTAAGAACCTCCCAAGTTCCGAACGTTGCTTACCTGTTTGTGATGACGCTTCGCTTGTTTGGAAGAATACCTAGGCGCAGATTGAGAGAAGAGAAAAAACACAAAGTAGAAAAGTCTCCACTCCTTGGAATTGTCCACTTACTGCGTTTATGTTCGTGTTGTTTGTGAAACTCCTAAAGAAGTCTTGAGATGGTGTATTACACTTGTATGACCGTACGCTCCAACCCTCAAACTTGAACCCTAAACAAACCAGTTAGGAAATAAAAAACAGTTATGGTTAGGGTATCACGTGACCTTATATGGTGTGAGCATCATTGTTCTGTTTATTTTTCGTTTATTTCCATTTACGGCACTTTTGAACTTTAATGTAGTTCCCACAGCTCCAACGGTGCGTCGGAGATTTACTACGCCTATCCATTGTTCGTAAGAACCAATTAAAATTAATTTGCACTACTTGGTGTGTTTTTCAATGCCTTCAAGAAGAGGTCACTGTTGTTTGATGCATAATTAACACCTTTTGATGAAGCTGTTAGTGATGAAATAGTCAATGACGAAGATGAGCGTATACCTGGTGTAGAATGGAATAGTTTGTATGATAAACATGCTGTACAGCTTATAATAAATAATATGAATACACTACGGTACATTATGACTTTTTTCTTTGAGCACACGTGATCAACCGTTGATCTCTCTATTGTAGCTTTTTAAAAAAATGAACAATAAAAAAAAGTGCACCATTTCTCTGTTCCTCAGAAGTTAGTAAAACCCGTGTATGCCTTTGTCACCACTATTAGCATTGGTGGGTATTAGATTTACATTGACAAGTGATGTAAATGATCCATTATTGCGCTACCAATTTAACATTATTTTGTGAATATTTGTTCTTTCCAAAACACCTTGTAGAGAGCTAGCGCGCCTTACACTAAAAAAACCGTAGAGGAACGCAAATTAAAAAAAAAGATCCGAATACAGTCTTTACTACTAGGAGCTTATATTCCGTTAGTACTACGCTTGGTAAGGAGTGAGGCGTTCTTGATATATTGGCAACATACGACGATTAAAAAAAAGATTTGGTGATCTCGAGATCGGCAATGATTTACTACAGCGCATTCCGTACAATGATTGGCTTCCAATTTTATTTTGTTGTTAGGTCTCAAGAGCAATCTCTGTTTAAATTTGTGTGCTGAAAAAACTACAAATCACATTAGTTTTGTAATTGTTGGATAGGATTCTTAAGTTTTTTTGAAGTTTTAGTTCTTTCGTTACCTTTATTGTAGTGAGCAGCATCCAAAATGACCCCAAGAATACAAAAACGTGCCAAAATTGATGTGAGTGAAACTAAACCTTACATTTAGGAGACGGTGTTATAGAAGCTATTGATTAAGCTAGGCGTGCTTTGCATTTTGTTTGAAAAAAAAAAGAGAAAAAACTTGTATTGACGAACCCAAATATCAAAATATCCTGGGGCGAATCGTTCAGGTATCAACGTATAAAAGAAGAAAAATCCAATAGCAAACAATACATAAACTAGTGTTATCCTCCATACAAATATTGAAACATCTACAACAAGTTTTTTTAGTTAAACACATGTGACATAACACTAAAACGGTACCTTCACTGTATAAGCCTTTAAGATAAATCCAATGCAAGAATGGTAATATGCTTGCGCCAACATATGACACAAACAAAGCTGCCCTGAAGCTCGCGTACTTTAAGTGAGAAGCAACTGGTGTTGGTAAAGCTAGAACTAAAAATACAGCAATTCCTAATCATTGTAGTTTTAGCCTACACTGACTCTTGTATTTAAATTGTACCAAGTATAGCGTCCACTGAAGTGTATATTGCCTTAGAAATACGTTAGGATACCAAAACCTGTCCAAGATGGAGTGACACGCACTTGATAGTAAGGGAAACAAAGATATCCATAATAAATTGCTGGTACACACGTGCCGGAAATACACTAATCCAATTTAGATCATAGATTGTCTATAACGATCATAATACGTACAAGTGATATACCAGCAAAGTCTATACGCCTACAGAGAGTGTTTGCTTAAAAAGAAAGTTAGTGGTGCTTGAAATCGTCAGTTACGCTTATTGTTGTTTATCTAGGCGTAAGAAGGTGTCGTACCGTGAGGACCCATACAAAAAAATGTGTGGTAAACAGCAGAGCAAAAGAAGCATAAGGCGTTACTCAGTAGGCCACAGGTGAATACTAAACGGTCAAATAAAGGGTATCCAGCCATTAAGTGATTATAAACGTAATACGGCATTGAAATGTATATAAAGAACGGTAATAAGTGCGTCCATATATTGATTGTTTCATTATGGCACTGACAAGTAGATTTCAGTGCTTGGGGCAATGTAAGTTTTTGTCTGTATCCTGTCTTAATATACTCGTTGCTACGTATGTATTGTGGCGTTTCCTCATACTTTAGTAAGCGTTTACGGTTGTAGCTCATCACAAATCGAAAAAAAGCAATCGCTCGAAGTCAGTCAAAGGTATTCTTCAAAGATTGAAAGAATGTTCGTTTGCCCATGTTGTGCTCATTTATGTTTTCTCCCAACTGAAGCAAGCAGTCATTGGTACGTTGCACCATATCCTAAAAATTGGTTGTGGTGCGACATAATGTTCCGGAAAAAAGTAACAATCTTTTACACTAACAAGTTGGCTTTTATTCATTACACCTTACTCACAAATAATGAGCTCGCAAGAGACATATGAGGTTTGATATCTTGCCCTGTTGGTAGTATGTAAGCGTTAGCGATGCAAACCAAAAACTACTTAAAATAGATCTATCACGTGCCTAAAACGTTGTGTACTGCTTCTTGAGCTTTTGAAACGAGTAAGACAGATTCTTCTTTGTGTTGAGAGAATACTGATTGAAAAGCGTACAAAGCAATCACTTGAAGAAAAAACGTTAATACAACCATTTTTTGGAAAAGTTACAAGAATGTACCTGTTAACCAAACACTCAATTCTTCGATACCAGACTCTTTCATCTTCTCTAAAACTTCTTTTTTAGATATACCCAATACATTGTATAGCGATTCACAATCAGAAAATAAGCCTGAAGCATCTTGTGCTAGTATAAAAGTATCGAACTTTCTAACCTAAACTGAGCGTTAAATTGACAAAAACTTTTTACACTGCAACCATACATTAGGGTTTTTAGCTTTGACAAACTTATTAACAACAGCACTTGGCTTTGTCGGGGAAGGCTTCATGGGCGTGTTCAATACACCCGAAGGTTTTTTTGGTTCATCAGATTTTAATGCCTCTAATCGCTTCATCAAATCATCATCCGCTACTCGTTGTTCAGTGCTTGGTTTCGAAAGAGCGCTATTTATTGTGTCACCATGGCTAATTCCTGATGATAAATTTGCTAATCGCCTTTCAAGTTCATCATCCATTTGTTCTTGCTCGTATTTTGAAGTTGATGTCATGGTAGTTTGAACAAGACCGCCTGCAACATCCAAGGATAGTTCGTCCAAGACGCAATGCATTAATTCATCAGTCTCCTCTTCTACATCATCATCGTACATACAATCATCCATACACTCATCAATCAAGTTTGATTTACTCAGCGCCTATTTGTAATAACTTTAATAAAGAGATGAAACTGTTTCTACAAAAAAAATTCGTAGTTACATTCATGGTGGCAGTAGGACTTAACATGCTGCCAGCTTTTCCAATAGCATCATATAGTTTTATTGCTTCAGGTGACGGCTAAACAGTACTAGTGTAAGTAACACACTAAACGTAAACAATAAATCTCATGGGAAATTAAGTCACGTGACATTTCTTCCAGAGAAGTGAAATTACCTTTCCGCTTTGATGCATTTCCAAGGTACATTTCCCTATTTGTGCCATTGCTCTCAGGTGGTCCTGTTTACTAGCTCTCAATCTATGCACATATTAATCAAACAAGTCAATAAAAGAACCTTGCAGGCCAGACTCGTTGCTTCAAGTACTCACCCTACTAAATATCGACAGAACAGTCGTGCTCCATTTATGTTATTGCTCTTTGCTGCTTTCCTATACGCAGACGCTAGTTAAAACCATTGCAGAAGGAAGAACCTAACTTACTTGATATCTCGTTTATATTTCATCTCTTCGCGCTCTTTCTTCCTTAATTCTCTCCTTAAATGTCTTTCCTCGGACTTTAACCTCATTTTTACTTCACGAATTGTAGGTCCATTTTTACCAAAAAGCCATCCATACCAAGATTGATTACCAACAGTATTTGAAGAAGCTTTGTTTGTAACTTTTATATCTTTTTGAATTTCTTGTGTTTTCATCGCATCAGTATTTTCTCTCACTGTCTCTTCATCAACACCAACAAGAGAAGTCTCACTTGTGATGATATGCCACCTTTAAACAAATAAAAGTTAATCACGTGCACTTGTTAATGAAACAATTTAATCAAAACAACTTTTTTTACCTTTTTGCTAAAGCCACAACATCCACGGAAAGACCACTACAAAACCGATCAACAAAACTCAGCTACCAAGTTCAAGTCAACGTACCTTCCACTCAAGAAAGATTGCTGGATTATAGCATTTCTAACAGCAATCCTAACAAGGCTGGAAGACTCAATTACATCACTTGTGTCAACAGGGATTTTAATTTCACCAATTCGAACAAACTGAGGGTTTTCAGGCATATTTTTCAACAAAATACAACGTGCAGCATGCTCAGTGCCCATAAAAACAGTTCCTTGCCTAAACATTACTTAGCCTTATCGATCACACTATTAAAAGAACGTACGACTCGAACTTTGTAGTGATATCACAAAGATCAACACGAACAACAGTTTCTTTAAGGGAATGTTGAAGTAACCCCATGACAGGCTTTTCTATTCGCTCTGAATTGGTAACAGAAATACACTATTTTTAAGTCAGCATTTGAGAGTTAAGTAAGAGTTTTGAGAGCGAAGGAATAACAAAAATTTTACCTTTCCTTGACCGCTATCAGCTATACGTTGTACAAGAGCCTTTCCTGCATTATCAATACCAACAGTATTGACTTCACAATGAAACGAGCTGTTTGTGACACGTTTGTTTACAAGTGAAACTATTTCGTTACCATTTGATACATCTCCATCAGTCTAAGTATTTACTCTCTTTGTTAGAATCTAACAACCATATAGATAGCGTGTTTATACACGTACCAGTAAGAATATCTTACGTGAACTCAGGCCTTCACATTTAGAATCAAAAGCGAACGTTAATGGTTCCAGAATACGAGTGCCACCTTTTTTTTGAAAATTTTGTGTAAGTTTTTTTTTTGCAATGCAAAGAATGCTTGGTTACCCATATCAGCTCCCATATCTTCTATGTGTTTTGTCGCTTGTGTAAAACTTTCTGTGTTGTATTGTGTACTAGAAGCGAAAAGACTCGAAATCTCAGTGCCGAAGCTCACAACTACAGACATAAAAAAGTCAGGTTGTAAAAACTAAAAAAAGTATGTTCTCCTTACTGTTAAAAGTAGAGCGTTGAGGTAAGGATCTCAAAATCAGCTGTAAACAGTTTTTGGCTTGCTGTATCCTACTACCAGACATTGAACCACTCCTAACATAAAGTAAGTTTCTTAGATTTAATAGTTTAAAGTACCTATCGATGATGAATATGAAATCCATGTTTGTCAACGCCTCTTTCTTCTGTTTATCAGCGATTCTTCCAGATAATACAAGTGCATATTCTTCTTTATCGCCAACGATACCACGTGCTATATGGCACATATAATTGCTTAGGCTTTCTTTAACACCAATGTCTAGTTTAAATGCAGCAGCATTGTTTTCTTTCCATGAAGCAACTACGCTGAGCTAGAAGTGTAGGTTTAATAAACGCGTGTATGCCATTGGTAACGTACTGCACCGCTTGAAGAGCTTGTCGTTTTAATGTCATGAGAAGGAGAAGTTACTTTGTCAATGTGTTTAACATCCACATCAACTTCAACTTTATATTCTTTGAACATAGACGGATTTGCGACGTCTTTGGTAAGGGTATTAGTGGCATCCATTGCGCTACCAAGTAGAGGCAATACAAACGATAAACGATTATCATCTAGCAATTATAAGTACACAACATAATTTGTTAGAATACATTACCTTCAATCTGGAGAGGAACATCATAGGCAATCTTGAAAAAAGTACAAAGTCAGATTTTTAAGTTCTTAACAATCACTAAGTTGTACCATTACAGATATTTGCTCTTTAGGACTAATGTTGCCTAGAGACAATTTATATTTACCGTCCACATCTCCTAATAATATGAGAAGTTAGCTGCTACCACGGATGGTAATATTTCTGACAACGAACCTGCTTCTAACAAATATGCACTTTTCCCAGAACTTATTGCATCGTCATACTTTTCAAACGCACGACTACGGGTCTTACTCTTCGACAATATTCTCTTACCACTTGGCAATGTAATAATAAAGTCATGAAGTACAGCATGAGGTTGATAAAAAGATAAACTAAAGAAGTTCAGCTCGTCTTCTTTCAGTTTTTTTTTTCTTTAACGGATTTTACAGTTGCAAATTACACAATGCATGGCTTTTAAGTTTTGAAGGTGTATTTGGGTTTAAACGTACGTTGCTTCGACAGGGGAGCTTGAATTATTACAAAAGGATTGCGTTATTTTAACCGACGCCGTAAAACCAATAATATCAGCTTTTACATACACTTTATGCGCGTCAATACTATTTTTACGTAAATATGCGTACCTGACTTTAATTCGGGTTTAACGGATCCTGTCAGATTAATGGTACATGCTTGAGCCATTGTGAGGAGCCGGTGTAACTCTAATACACTCTTCGCGAAAATACAGGACATTTTTTTCCTTGAACAGTGCCATTCCTTTGTCCGTCTGTTCACCCTTCGAAAGTGCATCTAACCATTGCCAACAGAGTAATGAACGTACGTGTATATTATTTACAAAGATGTACAGATCACATGTGTCAAAAACGCCGAACGGCTTAACTTGCTTCTTGTTTAAGCTCGCTGTGCTTTTTCATAACCTCCAACTGTCATATACTAGTTGGTTTAACGTCATAGCGTAGAAAAAATGCACTATGATCATAGTGCGCACATGAATAACGAAGAAATCGCTTCAACAGTCAAAAGTCAATTTTCTGACCACCAATTCATGCTTTTAATCAATACTTTACGCGCATCAGGTGCCTTAGGGCTTGTGGTACACAAAACGAAACTCTATACGCAATCTAACGTTTCCTACTGGGTTCTCTATTCATTGTAATCTCGTTTCTTTGGATTGGTAGGAAATCACGACAGTTTCCACAACATTTAATTTTCTGGCTTGGTTTATCTGACGGCGCATTGGCATTATCTTTGTACTAAATGACAGTACCATAGGCAGTGACATATATTATTGACACATTTTTTTATTTACTTAGGTTAATGGGAACATTCAAGGATCCGAAAACAGGCCTTTCAGTCACGTGGTGTCACATACAAGCACGTGATCAAATTTTGATATGTTTTTAGGGTTTTTTGTTGATTTCCATTTCTGACTCTTAGCTGAAGGCTTTTAATGCTCAATTTTGGGCTTTAGCTAATATTCTTTGGGTACTCGTTATTGCTGTTAAATTATACCTAAGATACAGGTTTGATGTTGAAGCCAAAGTGCTCCAAGAGTACAAACTTTTGTTGTCGAAATAAGAGTTCAGAAAAAAATTAATAGTACATTATAGGTGGCATGTACCTTCACACTGCCTTTGTTGGGGTCTACCTGCGATAACATGCCTCGTCATAACTGCCATAAGAGGTTGGGGAAGTGGCCCTGCATGGTTACTTTTTGTTTTGCCTATTTATTTATTGTATTTTCTTATTAACAAAGAGCAAGGTGCTGGATTGGTGGAGATGATAGACTCTTTATAGCTAGATTTGTGGGGTTTTACTTATACGTGATTGGTGTTTTTCTAGCCATTTTAATTGTACGTACTGAAGAAGGCAAAGAGAAATTTACATGTTCAACATGAATTTGTTGAGTGAGTGACTTTAACTGGAGTACTTAGATTTATATCATGTTAATCGCTCGCATTCTAAAAAGAACTCCTAAAGTATTTTCTTCTACTGTCCTTGAAGATCTTGACGATTACTTTGAAAATGAACAGAGTCTCAGAAAGAAAATTACATTTCGTGTATCCCTTTATCTCTTGTCTTTTATCATCGCATGGGTACCTTTGTATTTCGTTTTTATTGATTTAATATGTAAAAGGGAGGTGGTTTGGTTAATAGAGTTTATGGGTGGTGGACTGGCGGACATGTAAGCTTTGTACTGTGGATGGTAATCAACAGAAATAATTTCTTGTTTTTTTCTTATTTTTGTTTTAGATTCAAGTTGCGTGTGTCCCAGTACAGGGTATCTTTGATGCAATTGTATATGGGTTAAACAGGAATACAGTGTTACAATACAAAGAGTTCTTTTGTGGTGCACAGATGCGTAGAAAGTCATATTCAGCAACACTCAACACAAACGTGGATGAAACTGATGTGGAACCTATTTTCTATGGATGAAACGGAACAAAACCCACATTTCAACAATTTGTCTTGTAAATTTATAAATATACATGTATACACCATTGTAAATAGCATTAGGATTTTTTGACATTGACCACAATCACTTTTTTGTGTTGGCAATGTTTTTTTCTGTGAGCTTTATTTTTTTCGTACAAATAAGAATAACATCGACTTGTAGGGTTGTTGTATCACATGATAGCATTACTCTACCTCTCAATCGTTTGCTTATCACATACAAAGCAACAAGCACTGCGGTTAACAACCGCTAATAACGCCGGAAAAAATCCACTGTTACCACGTAAAGCTTAGGAAACGAAATACCCTCGAGTGTTGTGGATGTGCAGGCAAGTTCAACAAAACATATAAATTAGGGTTGATAAGACTATTTATTTAATAAAGACAGTCATGATCTTATTGCTCGTCCAGCTGGATATTTCGAGTAGGGTTAGAATGATGATGCTATCCATAAAAACCCTGTAAAAAAATGTTAGTGTTATTTTCTCGGAAGTTAAATTTAGGCCTATTAACGGTTCACGGGATGGCTTCCGAACTTTAAAATATCCTTTAATGGATGCTCGTTTATGTTTTTAGAGACAAACGCTGAACAAAAAACCTGTCCGGTGGAGTTAATTCCAGTTTTAGAAAGCGATGTACAAAAGCCTCCATGTATTGGCTAACAACACCTTAAAAACGAACGCTCAAGACCAACCAGCTGTCGTATCAAGTCTTCTATAAAACTAAAATAATACGCACCATCAGAATCACCGCCACCATAAGATTTTTGTGTACATTTAGTACAAGGGATACTATCAGGTCGACCTATAAACAAAAAAGTGGGAAAAAAGAAGCACCATTGACAAGCGAAGCCTACCTGATGGGTTGCCAGCGATACCACCAAAAGCTACTTCATTTTTTGATATCAAAGCACTTGCAGAATTAACGCCTAAAGGTACAGATTGAGTAGTGTTGCTTTAAAGAAACGTACCTTTGGTGCCAATAAGGTAAGTCGATAGTAGGAGTTGCTTTAACTCAGCGTCAAAGATTGATACAAACCCACCGGTGCCACTCACTGGAGTGTACCATCTATTGCTTGTTTCTGGTAATCGAGATGCGCTGTCTCCGTATGTGACCACAAAGGACACCTCAGTTTGTGTACCAAGAAATGTGACACCTGTCATTTTAATACCATTTGCTAGAAAAGCCTTAGTCCTTTAAAAAAACCAAAGCTATTCATCTCTTACGGTGAACATTTTTACCCCCTAAACATTGACAAGGTGTTGTTCTATTTACTCCAACATATGCAAGGTGCCAAGACTAAAAGAACGGAATGATTAACATGTACATAATAATAGCAAAAGGCAAAAAAGAAGAAAGAAAAAAGGTACCTGGGTTTCTAAGTTAGAAAAGTCTTTTGTAAAAGCGCCTATCCAAGTCGCTTTGTTTGCTCCTTTGTAGCCGAAGCAAGGTGATGAAAGGCACTTTCCTTCAGCAGCTGTTTGAAGCTCAGTAAGGTTGTAGGGATTACGTGTAAACACTGTATTTCCTCCGTCCGAGCTGCCACTAACCCAAACTTTTCCTGTATGATCTGTTGTCAAGAAATTAAAGAAACTATCTGCTTGTAGTTGGAGGTGGTCTGTGTGTACAAGCTTGGGGTTCTAAAAAAGCGTCAGAGAACAGTGGGCATGAGATACTACTCACGAAATCCCATAGCGGAGGGAATCCTTGAAACGGAGCTTTTGGAACAGTAGCGTCTTCAATAAATATGTACGGATCACGCCTTAAGAGTAATTAGGCTAACGCTTACGTTACCAACCATGTATGTGTACCATGGTTCACAACAAGTATGGGAACTTTGATCTCCTCCAACTATCACGTGATCGTCAACATCGACTGTGATAGCAGGCATACGAGATTTCTTTTGAAAAAGTTAACTTGGTTTAAAAACTTCTACAACTACCTTTACAGAGTGGCTAAGAACTACTTTACCATCCGAAATACGAACCCATCCTCCTGATCTGAGCAATAGGGTATCTCCATTTTTGAAAAAGCGAACAGTACAAGAGGTACACTCCCCAAAACTTGTAACATTCCAATTCACCTTTTTACCATCTGTCGATAAAGAAAACGCAATCGAGGCACCTGTACACGTGTCATTAACGGCACCTTATTAATAAAACATTTACCTGAAGCTACTAATTCATTATTCTTTTCATTGTATGCAATAGAAGCCACAGGGGAAGTAAGATAAATCCATTCTACCCTATTGAAGTCACAAACCAAAAAAAACCAAAAATTGGCTGGTTTGGTATTCGTACTTTGATCCATCTCCTGATAACGACGCTATAAAACCACCTGAAGAAGGGCTACCGCCCAGGTGTGGTGCTTTTTTAAAAGGACCATCGTTACTTCTAAACGGCTTTTTTAACAAAACACGAATAGTGAAGTGGATTTTCGTACGTTGTAGTCCCTCCTATTATTATAGAACCGCTTGTCATATAAACAACAGATGTTATTGAATCATCTCCACTGCCTCCAAAGTATCTAATTCCAATTAGAACTGAACTTCTGCTGTATACTTCTTTGAGAAAACTTACGAAGAGAAAGTTGGTTTTCCGAAAGTGCTATTGTTCTGGCACAAAGCTACTGCTACAAAGCTGAATATAAAGAACACAACGTGTTGTGACATTGATTGTTGTCCTGCTAGGTCAATTAAGTCCGTGTAGGACAAGTTTGTGAGCTTTTTTCCAACTATGTACAGTTTTTCTGTTTAACCAACTTAAAACCTTCGCAACGGTTAGCATAATAAAAATCGAAGGTTTTGGCGGCGATGTTGAGCAAAGTGGTCGCTTCTTGTGCTTTGACACGTTTATTTCTCCTTAGTGAAGAAATACGCTTTTTCAATATGAAACGATCGTTATTGAGCGTGGGGAAACGCTATTCCGGAAAAACTTTTGTTTCCAGCTGGTAGTGCGTTTTAACGCTCACAAAATAAATAACAAGTACTTGGTACCTTTTTATAGAGTCTGTTTAGACGAAATGATGTTGGTGTTATAAATGGTAAATACTAACATAACTTTTTTGTCCAAAACAAGAATGTATGAATACGTTATTGACAAATACATCAGGAGAGCAACACCACTCTGTCAATATATCTTCTAAAATAGATGATATCGTCAACTCTGAAGAGATGTTTAGATATCTGAGATATCTAGATATTTTACATTATCTAGATACTTGTGAATTATCTAGTTAGACGACAATCTAGGTTAGAACCAACAAAGACAGAGTAAGCAACAAGACAGGTTTGGAGGAAGACTAACGTCTCGGTGGCTCAAACGCAACACACGAGTAAGGATTTATATCTTGTACACGTGCTATTTATGCAAAAAATGGATCCACAAATTCAGTTTTCAATAAATGCAGGTTTTTTGGATCAGAAAAAGTTCCTTTTTCAAGGGCGGGAAGTGGGATGATTGTTGCTTGCCATCTGTTGATCTGTGCGTGCCGGGTGCGGTAATGTCAGATTATGGTTGGTCAGCTAGTTTCTTCAAACGCCTGGAATTCCAGTAGAATATACAGACATTTTGGCGAAATTATCTAGATTATCTAGATATTGTAGATCTAAACATCTCTTGACAGCAATACATGAAAGATAAACTTCTTCTACTTTTTTTTACCTTCACTATACAAGTTGATGAAACATCAACTGTGATGTTCCCTCCAAATTGTTTAACACTAGAAGAAGTAAAAGAAAAAGTACAAAGTGTACCATGCACTGAGGTTGCCGTTGACAGCTTTGGTAATTCATACATGGTCATTCTTACAACAAATGAATGACGAGGAGTTAATTGTAACTATGTTTTTATTGCTGTTGGCATTGTCTGTATTTACATTTTTGTATCTGTTGCAGTTTCTGGATACTACTGTTGGAGGTGGCATCGGACACAACAAAACTTTGTGTTGGAAGACTATAACACAAATAAATACCATCTAGCTAATTTTAGTTCAAGTTTCTAAGTTGCTTGCTTTGGTTTGAGGGTTGTATTGCTTTTCTTTTTATCTGCTTTGCTAACAATATTATGAAATACATTTCGGTCTTTTCTCTCTATTTTATGGTATTGTGGATAAACACTCAAATCCTCCATAACACGGAGAACAGCACCTAAACTTGTCAATACTTGCACAAAACTAACTGACAGCAATATATTGTTACTTGCTTTGTAACTCTTACCATCGTTATCACACCTATTACAATAGTCTGATGCACTGTATACATGATGTAGTTTGCCGCCATGAGCAGATTTGTATCCTTCCATCACAAGAGAGTGCGATCTAATTATACCCTTCAAATTATTTCTTTGCAGAAACTGTTCTGTTATATCTTCTCCAAACTCGTACCCTTTAAAGCTAATTAACAACTCTGGTATAACAACAAAGGTTTAGATTACCTACGCCTCTGGGAACAATTCCCCAACCAGATCTTTCCTCATAGTTATCCCAAAGGAGGTCACAAATTGGTCCTTCAATTGGTACTGCGTCATCTCTAAAAAGTGCTTGTATATCTTGTAATGTATCTGCAGAAGGACTGAGACCACTGTGAACACAAAAATATGTATTATCTATAATAGCCACTATACTAGGTTAATATAATAACCTTTTTGTTGTCAGCAAGTACCGAGAGGGAGAGCGTTGAATGCAGAACAAAACAACTCCCAAATTGAGTCGTCATAAATTCTTACACACTCTTCATAAAATGAATATACTCGAGTTAATTCCATTGACTCATGATTTCCTCGTATCATATGTACTCTGTCAGGATATTTGATCTTTAAAGCAAATAACAGTGCTATGACACGGACACAAAAATAACCTCTAGAAATAACATTAGGCTAAAGGCCAAAGTCAAACAAATTTTCACGTGATTTTTGAAGCAACATTTAATTACCTATTGACATAGTTTCCCAAGAAAAGGAAGTTGACGTCTGGAGGCATACCCTCTATTTTGAATATCTCTAGCAAGTCAGCCAACTGTCCATGGATATTACCAACTACAGAGATAGGTGCATCGATGTTAAGAATATTGTCTTCTTTTAGGAATACTTTTCTCGCTTGTTTTGCTATGACAACAATTGTTTCTTTAGGAATTGGTTTGTGGTTCATGCAAGCGTGTATTACAAAGTTCAGAACAGAGTCCATATTGTATGAGACAAAAAAAGTAAATTGTGGATCAGCCACCTACAGAGATCATCAACGCTTCAAAAATCATTCGGTCTGTAACGCACGTGTGTACTTTGTGTTTTTGTTACGTCAATCGGTGTGAGACTTGTATTTTTAAGCATAAACGTCCAGAAACGATTATCACTTATCACATTGTGTATATAAAGACATGAAGCGCTTAAACTGCATAAATTGGTGTAGTTTAAATGAGTAGTTATTTTAAGAAGCGTCTCCAAAGGTAGGTACAGAAAATGAGATGTAGCCATTGTTTAAAAACAGAAAACTGATGTTCAAGACACTTTAGACATTGCTTACAAACAAGTCTTGGTTAGTCAATTTGATCCTTCTCAAGCTCAACAGGTAGGACAAAATCAGCAGGCTGAGTTCTCAATAGGTTCTTCAGGATTATCTTGTTGTGACCTAGCGTGAGCAATTAAAAAAAAAACCATAACATTTTTCCGCTGTAGATAGGACTTGTTGGCTTTGCACAAAAAAGCGTGTGAGTTGTCATTCAAAATTTCATCGAAGGCACCCATAAGATACGATGTGGGCACAACAAAAAAGAACAAGGGTTTGGAGTTGTTTAGGTTGTTCTTTTTCTACTTGACTTATCTCACTACTTTCATCTTTTTGGATCATTGGTTGTATTTTACCTTTGTTAAGACAGCACTCCTTGGTTTTATTTTTTTAGTTTTTTATACAGCTATTTTACCTTTGTTTGCTTTGTTACGACGGGCGAAGTTAAAAGGAAGCACTTGATTTTTGATCGGCCGTACTTTGAGTACAACAAGAATAATAGTGACGATGGCAATGAGAACCAGTATAACGATTATACCACTCACTATAGCAACAGTAGGCAACTCGCTTTGAGATGCACTTTGACAAGCATGTTCAACTTTAAACAGCAAAATGATACTTCCTATGTATAAACTGTTAATACCAACACGTGATGTCTTTAAGACAACAATCAAAGTGATTGAAAAAAAACGCTGAGTATTGTTTCGTACCCTTGTCGTTATTGATTGGCGATGCTGTAGTTTCAATGCACCCATCAACGGTATTATTAACAATAACGTCAGCGCTAAAATCCGTACAATCATTCATTGGGTCGTAGTTAATGAGAGTATGAGTCTACGACAACAGAAATGAGACACATCCGCGTTTCAGACAAACTTACTTGGTCATTTGATACCTCTGTATCCAAAACCATTGTTATTGTACCGTTCACTAGCACACAACCTGAAATCATGGTAAGTTGTTTTATGCCGTGACAAAGGTATACGTACTTCCCACAGTAATTGTTGAGTTAGCAATAAACACGGAAGAGCCATCCAAGGTCAAGTCTCCAAGCACTACATAGGTTCCATTCCAAGTCGTTGATTCTATTACAAAGATAGGTCCATCTGCAACCCATGTACCTTGGCGTAGAGTTAGTCAAAGGAATAATCAGCTAGTGTACCATTTATACAAATAAAATCAGATACTGGTGGGTCTCCAAAACAATCATTGCTATTCTGAGGTTTCGATGGAGGTTCAGTGACTGGATCTACGCTAGGTGGTATTGTTGGTGGTGTTGTCAGAACCGTATTTGGAGCAATCGTAGGCGGAGGTGTTTGGGGTACAGGAGCACTTGATGGAGACAAAACAACCCTCTGGTACAATTATTAAAGCAAAGCAATAAACTAAAGCGCTCACCTTCTGAAATGCACCGACGTCGATGTACCCTCTAGCACGTGGATTTCCATCTACTTGAGTGTAAAGATTCCTTATTGAAAACAAAAATAACATACCAATGTCGTGGAAAGGCTCGACTTCCTCAACACCTTGTAATCGTATTTAGTTTTTGGATATATTTGCAACACGCACCTCTGAACTCAAACACATTTATCGCGCTATCAGTTAGCCTGTAATCATATATGCCTATATCTTCGAACGTGCTCATTGGAGCGTTGTAGACAGTAGATGAAGATATGTCCTCATTAGTCATTGTTATTACGTTTTTCCACGCATTTGCAGAGCCAGTATGTTGGGAAAAAGCTGAAAGCCCTAAACTTGTGTAAGTGTTTCTTAAGTACTAGAGTATGACATGTTAATACCCATTCCAAAGGTGGCGTATACTAAAGAGAAACTTCCTTGTTCATCCACGCAGGGCGAGTGAATAACTACAAGAGTGAAGGTTAACAATACGGAGATGATAGCGCTTTTACCTTTTTCTACTTTTCCAGTAACCAGTATATTTGAGACTTTGAATTGCGCTCCCTTGTGACAGCTAGCTTGGTTTTAATGTAAAACAGTTTCGTTGTTATATTAAACATACTCGAATACTTTTTCAGACGTTTCACTTGTACTTCCGATATAACGAAATCGGTCTTGAATTAAAATAAATATGAGAAAAAACTACGAAAAAAAAGAGAAAATTATGCACAACTTACCGACTGCCACGTTCTGTGCACAGCTGTCACTACTTGCTTTTATGAACTCTAGTAGTAATTTAGATTTTATCCACACTTAAATCCTGCGTACTTGAATATGTGCCGTAAACTCGAACATCTGTAACAATCACGTGACCAGCACTAACCTCAATACCAGTCGGTGTAGTTCCGGTATTGCTAAACGTAACATTTTTGAAATAAACAAAGCGATCATTGGTTGAAATACACTCTGTGTTCACGTGCACAATACTAAAAGAAAGAAAAGGTGTCAGCTCAAATATTAACGCTAGACAAAAACAACACTACCGTACCATCCTGGTACATTTTCTGTTTCTATTCTCCCAGATATAAACGTTATATTGCTAGACGCTTAGGAAAATGAGGTTGGACTCAAACATTCTTTAGTGTGTTGTTACCTCCTGATACTGAAAATAATTCATCACCACGCCCACTAGCTATGAAATTCTCCACTGTAATACCAGTACTGCTAGTTATACTTAAGTTTAAGAATGTAGGCTTAAAAAAAAGTCAATCAAAAGTCGATAAGAAAAAAAGATCAAATGTAGAATTCTTGAAGAATTATCACGTGCAGGATTATTAGGGTCTCCTTTTATGTGTATATTCGCTTTGCCTGTTATAGAAATATCGTAAGTGCCTGGTTGAAGAATTATACAAGGCGTTTGCTCCTATAAATTGTAAGATATGTAAAAAACATATACAACCACGTGCTATCAACAATTGGCTAAGAGTCTGAGGCTCTGCTTCGCTACATGTCGCGATTATGCATGGCAAAATAATCAATAGCATAGTACATATCGCATTGAGTGTCATGACGCAGAAGTATTGACAATAAAGAGCGTTGAAGTGAAATAAAATCTGATAAGCCATTGAAGGCTTAAACAAAACTCAAGCAAATAAGGTAAATCAAAACTACCTAGTATTACGATTATCTAATTAAATACTATACAGTCTTTTCTATCGACTTTTCGATTGTAATGTCGCGTCAACCCTTATTTGAGCGCACTTTTTATTCCAGAGATGCACACAATCTCACCTGTCAGCAGAACAAAAATGGCGATCATTCTTGATAATATACCGGTTTTATACACTACTACAGGAATCTAATTCACAAAAAAAATGTAGCCCAATTAGTAAAACATTGGGTTGCCGTTACCCAATAGTTTACTTTCATAACGCTTCGGTAGGTTGGCGATAACGTCAAAGGAAATGGTAGTAGCTTAAGAATAAGTTACGATAAAACTCTACATGGAAGTACCTTATCTTTTTATCACACCTTTTCCATACCAAAGAAAAGGTAGGTAAGTGACAGATAAATCTTTTTATCTCCACACAAAGAAGTTACGAATTTTTATGATTTTTGAACGTTAAGTCAACAAAACAGGTTTTAAATGCAATGAGACGCACTAATAACTAAGTAACATCACATTGGGAGGGACCATTGCTATTTTTCCAAACAGTGTTCTTTTTTTGTATTAATACACGAATGGAACCATTATTTTTCTTTCTGGAGGATATTGAGACCAATTCTTCTTGTATTCGTTATGTTTTTGTGTTGCACGTGTTCCCATGGCAAGAGCTGATGCAATAAGGAATAAAACGCTAGCAACTTGGAACTCTCCAACACTATAAAACAAGTAAATCAGCAAACCACAAAGTGCTCAGGAAGAAAATTCTGTTTAACTTTTTTCTTGTTTTTGTTTTTTCATGACAAACTTGTACGCACGATAGATTCCAGCCAACCCATGTGACTAATTCGCAAAAGTAGTGAGGTGCTGTAACGTAGTCAAATAGACCTCCTTTCATCATTTGATGGCGTTTAGATACTGGTAAAATGAGTCCTCGTGACTTTTTTTTAAGTTCTTCAAATTTTTTCTGAGAGCGCTTTATGCTGAACAAGTAATGGTAATAAGCATTACCAGCTTCTCCGGCAAGAAATACGAGTACGCCAAGAACAGAAATAATGGAAATAGATCTAGGCGTTTCGTCCCAATGTACACCATCACTAAAAGAGAGTTTAGGCATTGCATTAGTGAGAATATGTTTAAACGGAGACAGTCAGCTAGTTTAACTGCGTTTTAGCGTAATCGCTGCTATAAACTGCGTGACACGTCAGTACATTCCGTCCATGGAATGGCCTACGTTCGCGTACCTTACAAACCAACCGAACAGACCGTAGTATAGCGGCATGCCAAAAAATTCAGCTAGTGAGAAGACTGCGATAAACCTATACACTAGATTAAGATGTTTTAAGTATAATTTTATGTACTTGTGCTCCAGCAACGACTCTAAAACGCGTCGCGCGTAATGAAGGCACCATAAAGCAGCTAGAATAGATCTAAGCGCGTCTCGCTCTTTTTGCTTCACTGCACGAAGCATAAAGAGGATAAAGCCAAGGGAATACCCAATAACAGTTATATAACGCTTAAAACCAGTTTGCATCATGTTGAATAGCACTTTATGTTGGTACGGAATAGTCAATTACGGGATTTTAAAGCACGTCTCAAAATGCGCTCTTCGAGTGTAAACTGTTCAATCACAATTCTTGTTTGACACGTCCAAGAATGAGTCACTTTATTTTCTTTCCGTTATTTAATACGCGTGCGTATTACACAACGATTTGTTATTGTTAACGTGGCAGAAAATTATGTTGACAAAGATGTACTGACACAGAAAACTTATAACAGTACGTAATTGTTGTTATACTCATTGTGGGGTGTTCAACGAGCCACAGGCGTCGTACATACAAGCATTACAAACGATGACCTAAACGGTCAAAAGTTTTCGTGAGAAAGTTAGAATTAGTGACTCACGCCAACACGACACTTCATAGTGTCTATTATAAATATGACCAACCCTAAAAAAATCGGCGTATTCTTTGGATTGTTACTACTAATCCAAGCGTGCAGTGTACGTGTAACCAAACTATGCTTGTATTGCAATTTTCGTCACAATTTGGTGCGTTGTAGGTAGATCTGACGCGTTTTCTTGTAGGGCTTTACAGGCTCAGCTAGCCGCGGATTTAATGCTGTAGTAAGTCAGATTGCACTATTTCAGACCGAAGGAGGTGGTTTTCTACTCTCTGAGGACTCTTTGCCGTCATTAGAAGCGACATCATACGCACTCTTCCTATCGTCATTATTTGGCCTTCGAGACAAGGTAACACGAGCAGCAATTGCATTTGCCGTGCGTATCAACGCTAAACAAGCGACTAGATCAACCCAAACGAAATCACCAAGTTTATTGGTCATTTGAACAACAAAGACGGAGGATACTCTGATTTGGAGGGTGGAAACTCAGACATCGCAAGCGTTAGGTATGTGTTGACGTGTCAGCTTCAAAGTCAACGAAAAACTCAATTATTGTCAGATTTGCTCTCTTGTGTTACCAACACTTGGGCGGTGCCATCCCAGAAGCCGACAGAGTAGCTGTATTCCTTGCCAGCAAATATGATTCATCATCAAAATTTTTCAAAAACAACGCAGGAACAAAGGCTGATATTAAAGCCACAGCACTTGCACTACAAAGTTTTGACTTGTTAGGTGGTTCTGAGGTATGTTCTTAATTGTTTAGGCGCTGTGTGACGTTGTATTAATTGGATTTTTTTAGAGATCACAAGTAAGCAAAATCAAGGGCGCCATTAAGACACAATTGGGTACGTTTCATTTTTATTGTTTTCATCAAAATGATGACAAGTTAAAAAATCTTGAAGCGCATTTGCGCTTTTTTTTCGATCTTGTTTTCAGTATTCGACGTGTTGCTGTGTACTGACCCTTCCATTAGCCAAGTTTGTAAAAACTAGTAAGACTGGTAAACATTTCGCATTCAGCGGTCTTGATGATGTACGTGTAGCAGTGGTCAGAGCCTGATTGCAATTATTGTTTTTTTTTTTGACAACTTTTTTTTTTCTTGTGCTTATACTCTTTGTAGTTGGAAGGCAACTACTACGGTATTGTTGCAGCTAAATTAGTCGGTTTTGAATTCGGTGATGTAAATGAATGGGCAAAATACATTGTAGCTAAGCAAATTACTTCCGGAGATGGCGTACGTACCCAAAATTTAATTTATTTACTGTGACTAATGTACTTCTTTTAGCTTGGCGGTTTCGTCGGTCCTAAAGGTGTCCCAAGCGTAGATGATAGTTCTTTCGCTGTCCGCGCTCTTGCTTCCCTCCCAGGTCTCGAGAAAGACTTCGGGTACGCCTTTTTTTCTTAGTCATGTATTATTTTTGTCTAACTCTCAGTTTTAGTATTGATGCTGCCTCTCTCCTTGACTTTTTCGAACAAAACGTTCAACATGATATCCGTGAAGCTGTGACTGCCCATACCGCTGTCGCTCTTACTTCCGCTTACCAAGAACTCTTCACCATTCAAATTTCTTATGAAGTCTTGGACAACAGAGTTGGTGGTATCGTCGGACCACGTGTCATCCAAGGAATTCAATTGAAACCTGTCGTCGTTGTAAAGACTGTCTATGGCTTTGCTCATGCTGGTCTCGACATTGGCGTCAAAATTGATCACCCTGGTGATGTAAAGAACTTTAAATTGCAATACAACTCAGACACTCAACAATACGTTGCTGCTGAGTTCTATGAAACCAAGGGTAAATTGGGTAACCTTGACTTTGACTACGACTTTGGTTGTGACGTCATTGATTTGGGTACTCCAGTCAAGTTCCAACGCAAAGGTACAAGAATTTACTCCACTGTTTTTTTTTTCTTTTTTTCTTCTTTTCGTGCTTGTTCTTACTGTATTTGTTTTTAGAGGCCAAGAAGATCGGTTACGGTATCAACGTCCGCTCTGAAGCTAACCTTGGTGGTAAAGCCATCAGCCCTGGTGATGTTGTCGGTATTGGTAGCGAGTTCGAGTTTGGTGTTGCTCTACGTACCCAAGAACAAAAATCTTTGACTGAGGGTGACTTCACTCTTATTTTCTCTGTCTTGGATTCTTCTGGTGTTTCTATCCACAGCGAAGTATTGAACGGTAAAGACAACAAGTACGGCATAATTGTTTAGTTGAAATAAAGCTAACAAGCGCTTTTAGGAAAGCAATCACTTTCGCTTACACTTTGACTTCATCAAACATTCCATCCGGTTCCATTGATTTCCGTTTCGAGGTCAAAAACAGTGCTGGTGTCCATACTACCCACACTGTTACATACTTGTTGAGCATCCCTATGATTGGTACGTTTTCACTTGATTTTTTGCAACACGTGACTTGACAAAGCAACTAACAAGTCAGTTTGCTTTCCGGTTTTTTTGTTTTTGGGTCAGGTTTGCTTACTTTTTTGGTAGCTACTGATATCAAATTCTTGAACTTCAACAAGAAGGATAAACAAGATAGACCACAATACAAGGTTGGCGATACAATCGCTGTTGAGATGGTCCCTGCATCTCTCCCTGATTTGAGAACTGTCAAGACTTACGATAAAGCTAACGCTGCTGAACGTAAATTTTTCATGGACATTTCTACAACTAGCGACAAGTACGACTGAAATACAACATTATGATAATTTTTTTCTCCTTTTTCAAAGTGCCTAACAACCTTTCTTTGCTTTGACGTGGCAAAAAAGGGCGTACTTGTGTTGACTTTTTTTTTGTTTTTATTTTTGGTGATGTTGTTTGCTTATTGTTTTTCGCGTTTAGCCGTCAAGTCCTCAGATCTATCCCTGGTAAATCTTCTGGTGCTAAATACACATTCTCCCTTCCTGTTACAGCTTCCTTTGACTCTCTTGGTTCAAGCTTGATCTCTTTCCGCTTCGAAACCGCTGACAGCAAATCTATTGATCTTGCTCCTTATGATTCTGATATTGATGAGCTTATGGATGAAACTGATGCTCTTGGTTACGCCATTGAGTCTGAACTCCATGTTGTTGAAACAAAGAACCGTCCAAAGGATCCTAACTTGTACTACGGTAACAAGGTCGCTTTCACATTCAAAGTAAAAGATACAGTCAGTGATAAATACATCTGGCCTGGTACGTTCATTTAAGGTTACATAAAAATGTGACACACTTGTTTTTAAACGATGTGGACTGACATGCTTCTTTATAGGTAAGGATCGCGCAACCACATACTTGCTTCTTCGTCATGAAGACAAGAGCAGAAGCACACCTTTTGTCAGCGCAAAACAAGCCGCTGAGGTCCAAACTGATGCTCATGGAAAACCAGAAAAGTTTGCCATCTCTTGGGATGTTAACCCTAACGCTATTAACGGAAAGGGTCAACTTGTTCTTGCTGCTGAAGGACCTGATGGTTCTAGTGTACCTCTCTTTATGTCCAAATCTAAAAAGGAATGGGCTGTCAATGTTGTCATTGGAGGAGAGATTGATGTTGATGCACGTTACCACTCTTTTGCTGGAGACGAGGATACTGAAGCTAGTTTCATTGCTACCTTTGACTTGTCTTGCAAGGGCAAAACTCTAGCTGTACGTCCAAGAACCGCACTGAAGGCTTTTTCTTTTGGTGTTCAAAACTTTATCGAAGGAAATTCTTTTTTTTCTTTTCTTTTTTTTTGTGAATCCGGCAGACACTCCTTGGTCTTTGTTAAGTAGTTAACTACATCGTACTTCCGTCTTCCCGGAAATTAAATTTCAGCCTGAGAAAAAACACCTCACGACCTTACACTAGATGGTCATGAGACACCTGTCCTTAAGGCAAATTTTACATTGTTCGCTCAAACTTTTGTTTTGTTGGTTCTTTTTTAGTAGTACCTTCCTTCAAAGCTTTGACTCACTGTTGTCTTATAGGGCGCTCTCTTGCACGCTTCAATCTCCCTTGCTGGAGAAGATTCAACAGAGATCGTATCTGTCCCAGTTGTCCGTACAAGTGCAGGACAATACCAAGTATCTTGGACTCTTGAGAAACCACAAAGCGGTGAATACGTTATTGACGTATACCGTGAGGTTGATCGTCAACGTGCTCTTGAAAGCGCATCTGCTAAGGGAGGATTTGTTGCCAAACCATTGATCACATTGTCCCTTAACTTCAACGTACGTTAAGAAAGTTTCTTTTTTCTTTTTGTTTGTCTTTTCTTTTATGTCTTCTCTACTGTTTTGCTACGCTCACAGTGCATTCGTTTGTGTGACATTGATTCCTCTTTGTTCATACGCTCATTGAGTACTTTGAGGCCGGCGGTGTTTTTTGTGGTGACTACGCTTGCAGTGGAAAAACAATATTTTTTTTGGATTGTTTTTGGGTTGATGTTAACTTTTCTCTCTTTAGGCTAATGCTTACATTCGTTTGCCTGTCCGTACTGAGTTCCTTTTCCTCATTCTTTTCTTGGGATTATTCGTTACTGTTAGTTACAAGAAGATTGAGATGGAAGGAGAAAACAAGAAGAGACGTTAAGTCAAAAAAAATTCTTGAACTTCTTTTTTCAAAAAAAAATATTAACAAACAATAATAATGCCTGGTTGGCCCTAGACAATAAGATGTTAACTTCTTGTGTCTATTTAAAAAAAAAAGGCAAAAAAGTAAAAAGTCACATTTTTGTAATTACGAGCTGTTGTTTTTCTTTGGGAGCTACCGCCTACGCTATGTTTAAAAAAAGCGTGTGAAGTGGACAGTGAAAGAACACTTCTTTGAGAATCACGTGTTCGGTTCAAGAAGACTGTTCTTATCTATGTTTGATTTTTAAACCAAATCAATGTTGTGTAGTCTAGCTATGAATTGTCTGCTCTCGAAATAAAGAGTCAGCACAGGTCCGCTGCTAAAGCAAAAAAAGTAAATCTTGCCAACGTGCGTTTAACTCCAGCGCAAAAAGTAGATGACAAATTTCAACCAAGCCTATAGAGGTGGCGTAACCCCGATAACTGGAGGTTGGAGCTCGGAATGGAGGAATGTACGAACAAAATTCAGAAACTACTCTAGAGCAGGCGACAACCTTTGGATTGGCATCACGTCAAATGGAGTGAGCGGTTGCAGAGCTAGATGGAACCAGAAATACAAACACTTGGGTTTGAACCGCATGATGCCATTGTACGAAACTTCGAGCGACGACTTCAGGAAGAAGATGGAATTGCGGTTAACCGAGTTGATGGTTGATTTGGATAATGTAAATAACGGCGGTGGCGGTCCGGCTGGAAGTCCCCCGTATATTGTCTACGGATGTTGGAGAGAATAAAACGAAGCGAATTGATACTGACACAAACTCGAACTTTTTTTATTCATTTTTTTTTGTTTTTGGCTGGTTCGTCTTCTTCCATGATTTTGGGTTCGTCCTCAACGGATTAAGCAGCAACTCTCGCTTCTTCTTTGCGTTGTCCTTGATTAGCAGTATATTTGTTGTACTTTGAATGAGGTAGCACTAAGCGATTTGCTCCGTTCAAAATAAGTCAAAACAGTAAGAAAAAAAATACTGCTTACTCATTTGGTGCTGGAAACTAAATTAACACAAATAAGGCTATTTTTA
Organism: Trichosphaerium sp. ATCC 40318; assembly: GCA_038496445.1. Lineage (NCBI taxonomy): Eukaryota > Discosea > Flabellinia > Trichosidae > Trichosphaerium > Trichosphaerium sp. ATCC 40318. Next base: position 72,095 of record JALMLS010000417.1, read on the forward strand.
AGCTTAGCATCTTATTGTGCATAGAATGGACGACGTTGTAGCCGTTGAGTAAGTTCTAGCTTATGTATTGCTTTAATTAACAGTCAATAAAGCGAACAAGACATACATCATCTCTTACATCTTCCTGTGGAAGTAATAACGTACTTTATTGAATACTTGGATCGCTTTTCGCGACTTAGAGCCACACGTGTCTGTTGGCTCTTTCGTGACATCGTATACAACAATGTGGGCTTAGGGATTATCAGAGTAACGTCAAAGGAACGCTTACAGAACCTCTCAAGAAGTCCTCTTTTAAAGAATACAACAATTGATGTTAGGCTGCTTGCTAAACTAGATGATGCAGACTTATCTTATCTCTCTGGTGCATATAGCATCAAGCTATGGAATAACAATCATATAACAAATGAAGGTATCAAGCATATCTCTGGTGTACAGAAACTTGTGATGAGATGTATACAAATCACAGATGAAGGCATGGAAGTTCTATCAGGTGTTCAAAAGATTTCACTTTATAATGCTAGGAATCTAACGCCTAGGGGTTTAAGGCTATATCTACAGCAAAATATGTTTCTTTGTACAACTCAATAATAACAGATGAAGGTTTAAAGCATTTTAAAGGAGTTGAGGCAATAAAGTTAGCGAAATGTAAGAATATTACAGATCTCGGCATTAAGTCACTCTCAGGTGTTCATACTCTTATACTTGACGCTACGAATGTTACAGATGAAGGCATACTATCTCTTGTTTCAAATGGAAACACTGTTCCTCGTATAAGCTTAAGATGTTGTATGAATATTACTGACAAAGGTGTTAAAAAACTTAGTGGATCAAGGTTTATTGACATAGGTCGTACTAATGTTACTGATGATGGTTTATCTTCTCTTGGTTGTGTTCCTTCTCTTTGCATTAGTGGGTGTACAAAAATATCTTTAAAAGGTATATCAGCATTAAAGAGTGTTCATGCTATTGATATTTCAAGGACTGGTGCTAAGGATTCTTGGCTTTGTGTTTTATCTCATGTTTTTCGTATTACTCTTGATGGGAATGAAGATATTACAGATTTTGGTATTAAAGCTCTTGGTGGTGTTAAACGTATTAGCATGGCTGGGTGTGATAAAATAACAAATGCTGGCGTTGTATTCTTGAAGAGTGTTGAAACTTTGAATGTGTCAGAATGTAAAAATCTTACAAAAGATGTATTGGAACATTTGACATGTCTGAAGTTTCTGACTTGTCGTCGTACTAATTTACCACACCAATATAAAAACATTAGAATAAACCACTAGACGTTTAGTTAGGACAAAGTAATTTAATTGACCAGGACAACAAGGACTCTAAAAAAAAGTTCCAAGTTATTGTGTTTCAAGTGTTATAGTTGTTGAACTTTGGATATGCTCATAGTGGTGTTTTTAGGTCGTTTTATCTTCTTGTACTGGTTTATTAGTCTTGTAATCACGAGTACATCTAATGAATACCTTAACACGTGTACTGGGAAGGTTTAAAGAAAAACCTTCAATTTTGTCACCTCTCTTTGGTATTACAAAGATAATCATAGTTGCAACATTGTGAGCGGGTAGTGCTGTTTTATGGCAGTACAGAGCAAAGACAACGATTTACAGACAGATAATATGAGTGTTATGCAGGGTGCAAGCCGAAAACGCATTGAGTATAGTTAATGTAATTTATTTTATTAATGCACGGTTGGTATCTTGGTCATCATCAAAACATTTAGCTAGTGCATAACAAGGAGTACAAAAGAAACAACAAAGACACTCGCCTCCAGAACTTTCCCTTTCAGTGCACTTAAAATCTTAAGTTAGTCCCAATACTAAGAGTAAAGCAACATACCTTTGAACAAGCATAGCATGGAGTACAAAAGAAGCAACATAACGCCTCTCCAATGCTCGCACCTTGACAAATACATTAGCCATGTAGGCGTAGCTTTAAATCAGCAAATACGCCCAAAACCACGTGTGGTTTATTTTTCTTCATTTTCTACTTGCTCGTTTCAAAAGTGGGTACATACCATATCCTTTACCACCACCGAGTAGTTTACCATCCTTGTTATCGTATGCGCTCATTTTATATTCGCTATGGTGACATTCTTCTTCTACATCGTCGACCTTTTCGACTACTGTATTCATCATCCAACTCCAAATACCTTTGCCGGTGTCACTTTCGTTGGTTACCTAACGGGTGGTGTAAACTTTTGCATCTATAGTATTGTACGTACTGTCATGCTCATGGTAGTTGTCACGTGAATATTCTGTTGAATTGATGACAATAAGCAAGGTTTTTAAATTGCGTTCCGTGGTGACTTATCTTGAAATATTGAGAAACACAGATATCACTCTGTGTGCCACAATAAAAACGAAAAGTGCTTATTATACTAATGGCAACTGAAAAATACACAAACGATTGCGTATTGACAACTTCTCAAAATTGTGAGGAATGGTCGAGGTACTTAGGGATATTCGGGATATTTAGTGCCATCCTACGCTTCACCGTTTCTCACAACGTTAGGTGCGCGGTACACAACATTTTTCTATTTACCGCTGCCTCGGTTGTCAATTTCAAGAATAGTGCCTAAGAACAGTTAGAAGTTAGGTTTGCCTAACTCTCTGTGAATCAATCACATAGGGGTACAGCCATTTTGACATCACTACAAAATCATAATAAAAAGAGAAGGAAAGCTAGTAACTTGACTCGTTAATGATGAAATCTGAACAGACATGAAGAATGCTAGGCAACACATTTAATATCCATAAATTTATTTAAGGTTTGCGGTGTTACTTTAAAAGAAGTGCGCAAACGTTGGTTAAACTCTGGGTTTACAAAGATTGAATTTTTATTATATTTCTTCAACTTCTTCAACTTCTTCAACTTTTTCAACTTTATCATTATTAATTGACGTAACAACATCACTCTTATACTCTTTTTTATCGTTACTACCACCTTCTCCTTTATATTCCCAAGCAACGCCTGTTTCTCCTTGCACAGCCTTAGTAGCAGGTGTATCACCTAAAAGCAAACATTAACAACACTCCTACTTTCAACAAAGCCAATGATGTTGTACATACCTAATCTACGTTCTAAACCTCTGAATGATCTTTCCAAGAACCTCTGAGAGCCCAGAGGCACATTAATGAGCTGTCCATCCGATCGCGTAGCCAATTGTGTTTCATCCGATATGTCTACAAAATCACGTTAATTTTATGTTGAATACCACGATAAGCGTGCCTGTTGCGCTCCCTTCTTGTTTATGATTAGAATGAAGTCTTCCATCAACGAGTGAAAATCTCAACTCGTCTTCGTCTTCATCCTCCTAATTTCTATTTAGCATCGGTGTGTCATTAATATATTCAAGCGTACTGTAATCTCTTTGTCATCTTTGTTTTTTAGCACATCTACAAAATTTGTAACAAAGCTCCCATCCCACTCTTTACCTCTAGTCCGGCATTAATATTAGCATAAGGGATGGTAACCCAAAACGAGCTGCAAGCTAGGGTTTTTAATGGTATTCAATGAACAGCCTTGCACTACGTGATGGAAACAAAGAAAACGAAACGAAATCATCAAATATGGAAAATAACTTCGGCGAATTTTTTTTTGTTGGCCCAAAATCTCACTTAATAAGTCTTACCTGACTAATGCCAGCTCTAGCTCAAATGGTGTGATAATAGGCTTCAAATAATCTGATGATAAAACAAGAACAGTCTCAGGGCATGCAATGTATACAAATATATCAATTTCTAAAAAATTTGCTAGCTTCGCTACATTCAGTTTACCAACGACTAGCACATAGTGCTTCTTTCCAGCACTCTTAATAACTGATTTAACGTGTTCAATAATGTCCATGAATCGAGCTAAAACAGTTAAGTTAGAAAGAGCTTAGGATGCAAGTAGTGATGTGGTGACTACGCACAGACTGATAGTGTGCCAACTAAAATACCAATAACTTGAGCATCTTTTGCTTTCTCAACAAGATAATACCGTTTCATTAACAATCTGTTCACTTTTTGTTCTTGTAGAGTAATCTTATCTTCCTTAGGTTCATATGTATATACCTAGATGTACAGTAGATCGGTTAATAATGAGCAAGTCAATTAATTCGTTGTAGGTACAAAAAACCAAATCGTACAACACTTGAACGGAAGGGTAGAGTAAAATCCAGTGTTGTACACGCTTTTCTTCCATAAAAGACGAAATAACACGGAAAAATATTAAGCAACAATGAGTCTTACCTTTGTTTTGTTGAAAGATAACATCAAGTTTGTGAGTGTAGTGCTTCTTGGACTTATGAATAATATTTTATATTGTTCCATTGTTTTCCCTTCAGGCAAGTACCACTCCCTTCCAACAAACGTAAATGCATCACTAGTTGGTTTATCAGGTTGTTCTTCCTCTTTTTCTTTATGAATGACAACGCCTTCGTTCTCTACAGCGACGTGAACTGATTTTTGAGGTTCGTCTGGTATTATTGCGTTAGGAAATGCCTTTGATATCATTGGTCCTATTGACGATATTGTATCTGCGTAGGCATAGTTGTAAAGGAGAATAAAATTTTCTTCTGCAGAAAATGTTTTTTGACATGCTTCAACAAGTTTTTTGGCGTTGATAGAGCGTTTTCCATAAACATAGCGCACTGATGTACGACTTGCACTAGTCTTAGTCAGTACCAGAGCATTTTAGTCGAAACGTACGGAGATTGGCAGCTATTACCATAGTGTATTAAAAAATCTGCGTTAGCGTGCTCTGCGGCTACCTACAAACAATTTTAGCTCAGCACACTCCCAGACGCGTACTTCATCTACACAACAACATCCATATGATGTATCACCCAAAATAAATACCTAACAACGCGTTAGCAATTAAATGTAAAATAGCAGAACAATTACCTCGCTCAAGGTATGAGTGCGTAGGTATTGTGATATATACGCGGAATCAGGAAGCATTTCATCAGGAAATTGTAGTGCTATCTAAAAAGCGTTAAATTAACATCAAAACGCGCTCGAACCTTCTTATACCCGTGTTTTTTAATATCCTTCACAGTTTCTTCAAGTTCATAGTATTCCTCAATACTACAACCACGTTCTTGAGAAATTGTTTGTACAGTACGCTGAATCACCGATTGAGCGTCATTTGAAAACGCTGACGCCGGTTCGCTCATTGTAGCACGGTGTACAGCTTTTTTTTTGAAATCAACTTAACACGCTCTAAGTCAGAAGCTGTTTTTGACTTGTGTGATTTTTCTTTTCGCAAAATAGTACTTGTTTATTGAATAACAGGTATTGGTTTATGATATTATAGACTCAAGATTGGTTTTGGCGTTTGTTGGTATGATTTATCAGTATTTTTCTCTTTTTTTTTTTTCGCATGACATTTCAACCAACAGCCACTTTGTTATGTTTTTTTACGCTTGTTTTATCCGAAATTGGGTGTACTTTTCAAAAACTGCGAACATTAACCTTTCCAACGTCAAGCTAAATATTCGACAACACGTGAAAAATGATGGACTTGCCTACACAGTTATTTTGTAAAATAATAGTAGTTGGTGATTCTGGTACAGGGAAAACTTCACTTATCAGGTACTTCGCGACGTTATCTATAAAGTAATAACACTACCAAGACGTTATACGCAAGGAGAGTTTACAGAACATTTCAAGGTACGTTTGTACAGACCCAAAAAAAAATCACGTGACCAAAAAAAAACTGCTAACGAAATTCCGATGTTTGTTTTGTAGGCTACTATTGGCGTTGACTTTGCGTTACATACTGTGCAATGGGAAAAAACAGAAATAAAGCTGCAGATATGGTACGGTTTAAAGTTTGCTATTGGCATTTATAGTTTTGATAGGGATATTGCTGGACAAGACAGAGCTTGTAATATGACCCGCATTTATTATAAAGTACGATAGTAGATAAATGATTGTTGTTAATAAAAATGTGATAGGAGGCTACTGGTGCTTTAGTAGTGTTTGACTGCACCAAAATGGTATGTAAACAACCATGCTTTCTTGTCATAACAGCATATCAAGAAAAGTTTAGAGAAGGCTGTACTGTGGAAGAGAGATATAGAAAATAAAGGTACCAAGATCCAAACACCAATTTTTTTTTGAAGCCCGAATTGCTTTATTATTTTATTCGTTGTGTTTCAAGGTCCAGACAACTCTATACTAACTTATAACTTTGAAGTGAATCTCCCAGATTCTGATTCGCCAATACCTACCATACTTATTGCAAACAAGATTGATGAAGTCGAAAAATCAGTGAGTAACTTTTTTCTGTTTTTTATTTCGACTCCACAAACCTCATTTTAATTTTATTGTTAGGCGGAGTATAAGCTTAACTTCAGGTCTAAGATGGATTCGTGGATACAACAACAAAATTTTAGTGGATTTCAAGAAGCTAGTGCAAAGACTGGGAGAACGTGGCCATTGCTTTTGAAAAACTAGTTGCCCAAATGATGTGTATGTACTGTTTTTTTTTCGCTACTAGGTTTTTTACTAAATGCTGTAATTTAGCTTCTGTGAGAACACAACCAAGCACTTCAAAGAAACAAAATGGTACAGTATCATTAGACAAAAGCTCTGACGAGCGAGGAAGATGTTGTTCTTGAGCAAGAATGGAGAATCTACCACAGAACATTCTAAACGTCTCAGTTATAAGGCAATGCTTGTATTGTATTTACTAGTTAAAATAACCATGGAACATCTTGTAGCTGTACTTTGTAACGTAATAAATATACCTAACACCTAGCATATCGAGCATCTATGCATAACAATCAAACCTTTTTTTTTTTTGGCATTGTAGTTCTGTACTTTTTTTGGCACTCGGAAATACTATTATCATTGAACAAGCAATCAATGACTTTGAACATCGAAAAATCAAGAAAGTAAGTTAATACAGTGTTGTTACTTGAAAGCGGTTTCGAGTGTTTATTGAATGTAATTCAGCTGAAACAGAATTATATGGGAAGGTGAACGAACGTTGCAAGTTGCAATTTGGGCTGCTAAATCCGAAAAAACTTGACGTTGCAACTATTGTCATTGTTTAATGGCCTTTAACAGTATTAAAGCGAGACAGAGTTCCACGTGAAGTTCTCATGATTTAGCCGTGGGTTTAGTGAACATATCGACGAAGAACCGCCTCTCCTAAAACGACTGTTCAAGCCCTGATTCGTTTAGTTTTCTCTGTGTAATATCAAGCAGTTTGAGGTTTCGTTTTAGGTGCCTGTCTTCCAACCATTGGCGGTGTTTTCTATGAACACAGAATTATCAAATACATTAAACTCAAACACCAACCTACAATGCAGCTTATCCTCCTTTTACTATCTTGTTTATTGTATACATCACTCGCATGTTCTTGCATACGAAGAAGCGAGGAACAAATTTATTGCGATGCCGATAGCGTTATGAGAGTCAGAATATTATTCGAATGGCTTCCTTCGCCAGGTGTGTCAACCAGAAGATTCTTGGCGGAAGTAACAAGAATGCATAAGCACCCTAGTGGTTCAGTTGATTACATAAACATCGTTACAGGGTACGTTATTCATAAAGTAGTGACTTTAACACGATAATTATAGAGGCAATTCAGCTGCATGTGGCGTTGACTTTCAAATTGGTCGTGTAAGTAAAAGAATCACGTGGTTTTTTTTGTGCGAAAAAAACTAATCGATACTTACTGGATATTCTAGGAGTATCTCGTACCAGGTAGTGTTATCTCTCCTGCTACCCCAAATGATATTCGTGTTAACAGTTGCGGAATGCTTAACTTTTGTAATGTTCCAAACGCTGGTAACATCGACTGTCGGAATCCAGAGCCTCCTGTTGATTTAGACGATTGTGTTAATTGTCCTATTGTTCAACGTCAGTGTAGCTTTACTTGTAGCTTATGCCTCAATGTACCAAGAACATGTACCTCTTGTGCTTCATCCAGATGTTGTGACAATATCATATGCTGGAGGTCTGATACATGCACTGAGGGTTGCACCAGATCGAACTGTTGTGGCACTCATTGTGTACCTAATTAAAAATAAACTATTGTCCCCGCCACAACCTTGAATAGTTCAAAGGAATCGTGTACCTTCCGTTAGTTTTCTACATTGATATAATGTGTACGGCGTATCAGTGACATCTCGTTTATTTTCACTGAAGCCTTTCTCAGTCAAAGTTTAGCTAAACTGTCAGTCAGGCAAAGCTTTTGGATGTGGTGGTACCACATCACATTGCTTGTAGTTATTTTCACTGTACGCTGTTACTCTTGCGCGATACCGATTAATGCTGACCAACAGCTCGGCAAACACGGTATGTTTTTTATGTTTACGAGTTTAAAACGGGTTTTAATAATATCTAGACAAAATAATCCAGGACGCGTCTGGAGGCAATTCTGTTGGTATTCTCTACGGTTGGGACAGCAGTACGAAACGCTGCGTAATGACATTGTTATTTTGTTGCTAAATTAGCCTAAAACGCGATATAATACGTATTAATCGCTTTTAGACTTATTTTCTTGGCGAATACTTGGTCATAAAGAGCTGTGTGGCAATTTAACCTTAGCTATTCACAGCAACGTTCATTTGCGTTCCGTACGCGTTAATTTTCGTCAGTGAGGGCTTACCAGTTGTTACCAACAAGGGAAACTTTTACTTCGCTCAACCATTGCTGAACCTATCAAAATGGACAGTTTCTAATGATGGGAACCTCACACAATCTTGGAGTATCCCTTGGACAAATCTAACCAATTATGAGTCAATACAATACGAGAAATTTGGCAAATATTTAGGATCAAATAGTACGCACTTGGTGTACAGTGTGGGGAGGCTATTGCTAGGTATTATAGACACAACAGGCCCAATTGATACATATATTAATGAAAAGGCACAAACATGTAATATTACACGTGCCCTTTGCGATTTTTCGGGATGTAATCCACAAGTCAAATATGATATGAGTCCTATTACTGTTGATGGTGACCGCATACTGGTACGTGATTGTTGGTTTGTATTTTAGTATATTTATATCCAAGTGGTATTGATTGATTTGTTAAAAGGTCGTATTGAGGAGTGATTGGTTAGGAATTGGATTGGTACTGTGTTTTGTTTTTAACGAGATGTCCAAGTTACAGAATTTTTTTTTGTTGGTTTTTGGTGCTTTTCTGACAACTTATAGGGTGTATATGCTTTGAAGTGGAAGTACAATAGTAGTTGTAGTGTAGAGTATATCGTACATGATTCATACAGACGGAGTACTTTATGTACGTGACAGTTCAAATCATTCAAATTCTCCTTTTTTTCTCGCTCACAGAAAAACCTTTTTGTTGGTGGAAACAAAGTAATTGAGCATAAACAGTAATCCCGTGTCTTCAAAAAAAACCAAATTACTTTGAAATGTAACCGTTCTCTGACAGAAAATAGGTATGATTCGTGGCGATGCTAAAGTTGCTATTGTGAGGGATGAAGAGAACTTATTCTTTTTTAATACTACAAATGGGCATGCAATAGATCAAAAAAAACTGTTACATACAACATGTGGTATTCCTTGTGATTACTTTGGACCAACAAATCAAAGTTGTTTTTACTATTGGAAAAAGCCTTCCCTTTACAAAGAAGACAAATTCCTTACAAGAGTTTCGCTTTCATTTGAAAAAGATGATCGTATTTCCTTATCTGAACTATCTATGTTCTCATCTCATGAATATCCTATACAAAGAGTTATACCAGCAGGCAACTACACAATTTATGATCACGGAAAGAAAAAGCCTTCTGACTCTAATGATCTTGTATGATTTATGTTGTTTTTTTTTATGTAAAGTCATGATTGCGAAACTAACTCTTGTGCTAGTTTTATATAATCCAGAGGAATAGTCGTCCAGGGTAACCCAATACATTTTACATATTTCTTTCTGTACTAATAACATACATAGTTATTCTTTGGATAATAAACTATGTACACGCAAAACATACCATAATACAACCAATGACATACTTCCTTGTTTGTTTTGCCCTATGAATACCTTTTTAGCGTACGTTACCTTGCTATTCCAAAGATCTCATTGGAACTACAATTAGGTCTGAAACGGCATCTAAACCATGTGCGAAGTGTCCTGAATATGCGTATTGTCCATGCGGGTCCTTAAAGCCAGTAAACAAATCAATACTCGAAAAACCATATTCGACTTTTTACGCTTTTCCCGAACTTCATCAAGCAACAATACAGAATCAGTATTTTACTCAATTAGCTGATATACATGGTATATTCTTTCCACTAGCTGTGGTTTTATTTCTATTGACAATGTTACTTGGTCTTATTTCTTGTACATGTAATTACTTTGAACGCACTTCACTTAGTAAAGTGCTACAAAAAGTAGACATGTACAAGTCTCCATATACCGTTGATAAAAACGATTATATCGTATATACGGGATCTTCTGTGGGTGGTATGATAAGTATATTAGCATGTGGGTTCATGATATTAGGTACAGACTTATTATTAGAAAACGTTTGTTCTTATTTTTTTCTGAAATTTGTTTAAGTTCATGTACTAATACAACATGAGCCTCAATTGCTTTTTTTTGCGTTTTATGTATCTGTTGATTTCTAAAAGAGTTTATTCGCAATTGATTAACATCTTTTGTATTAGGTATTGTAGCTCTTGCAAATATCTATATTGACTTTAAGCCATTACCTTATGCACCCAATACTTTGGATTATGTTAAATCGCTTAACACTGAAAGGAAGAAAACTACACAAGCGTTTTTTGCAATGGATGAAGATGTAAAGTCTGTTTACAACGGACTTAAGTATGCAAGAGTATCCCAAGGTTTCAGTTTTTTTAAACCCTTTTTTCTCTTAGAAAGAACCTGGTAGAGTTACGTATCACGCTGCTAGATGTCGATGTATCATCATGTTACAGCGCTCATGCTTTTAGAATATTTAAAGATGGTTTAGATATCACAAACAATGTAAAAGAAACAGTGTACGCCCAATGACGTCGTGTTTTTTCGCTTATTTTTTTTTATTAGATATGTTTATTGGGATCCTCCCAATGCAATAGAAATTACCTTGAATGTTACTTCCGATTTTGGAGAAGTAAGAAATTATAGTATTGTTGCAGATAAAGGATGTGTTGTACATGCAAGTGTTGTGGACATCACGTTAGATACATTGAAAACGCAATATCATAGTAAGTTACTTCTTTGTTGTTCTCCTTTTCTAATGTATGTAGAATCGCGTCTTAAACATGTATTACATAGAAGCATGTCTTATTTACTTACTGGTAAATATGAGCTTGTAGTAGAGTTTGTACCGTTCATACGTAGAACGATAGAGAACGGAGAAACATCTCATACAGGTATTAGTCCAATTGTTTTTTTTTAATACTTATTCACTTGACTAAGACTTCCATAGGATACACCGGTTTCTACCAAGAATTGAATACAATTCAACAACCATGTCATTGCAATAACTCATGTATTTACTTAGAAGAAAGAAATACCAGGTATACGAAAGAAAAAGAACAAGTATTTGAGAATTTTTTGGTTCTATTTTTCAGAATAACACGTGATTTGTTTATTGCCTGCATTTTTTTTACCGAACCCAGCTATAACCAAGTGTATCATGTTTTTCGCTCAAAAAGCTATTACCAGCATCATAAGCATATCACGTTTTTTTCGTCTTACTGATACAATAGGCTTGATGTTATCTTGAAGCATGCTTCAGTATTTGTTGAAGAAACAGAGTCTATGAATATAAATAGCTCTGATCTTGTTTTGGGCATGGTAGTCATAGTAACACTTGTATATAATATTGGTTCTTTTGCACGTAGTCTTCTAACAAATGCAACACGGGCGATTGTAAAAAGAAAGAAAAAAGGTTCAAAAAGAAAGACCAAAAACGAGGACGAGAAACCTTTAATGACCGACTGGATAACCTAGTGTATTTGGTGATGTAATAAATATACAAAATAGTTCCTATTGAGGTTGTAGTTATGTGCAAAACCGGTTTCACGGAGTGGTTACAGGCACGTGAAACTCAAGTTAGAATACTTATTTAGTCATTCAAACAGCAGCTTTGGACATGAGATGCAAGTGGTGTTTTGTTTGGTGTTGTTACGAGGTACATAACGTTAACTCACATACGTGACATTATTAAAAAAGCGATGGATCAAGCTACATATTCGAACACTGAAAACTGAAAAAAACTTCAAGTACAACTATGTAAAAGTGAATCGCTTTGTTTTATGCTTTACTACTTGCTCTGTTATTAGCGCTACCCCACGTGCTTATAAACATGCACCACATTAGCCTATTAGTGGGTTTTTAAGACGTTAAACTATGTCATAAATGAATGGTTTAAAGTGATTAGCAGTTTCGTAGTGGCTATTGAAGGTTTTCTTTTTTCTCGCTTCTCCTTTAACCTTTTACAGTTGTCATATAAATAACGTAAAAGCCTGAGCCATAGGTTTTCATACAGCGAGTCCTTTTTGGCGTCTCGCAATCATTCACACTGTACGCTGAAAATCAATGAGAGCAGAGTATTTTTCAGAAAATTGAAAAATTCCGCTCACTGTGTTACGTTTACACTTCATTATTACAAGGATCAAACCTCAGTAACAACACAAAAAAACAACAATCATGGATGACGGTACGCCTTTGGAGTCCTTGAAACCTTTTCCCTATCTTTCATCGCTACTCTAGCGAAACTTTTTTTTTTGTTTCCGTTTTTCCCTTTCTCACTCGCTCTTTAGTACAAGCACTCGTAGTTGATAATGGATCCGGTATGTGCAAAGCCGGTTTCGCTGGAGATGACGCCCCACGCGCTGTCTTTCCATCTATTGTCGGTCGCCCAAGACACACCGGTGTTATGGTCGGTATGGGACAAAAAGGTACGCTAAACAAGACTAACAAAATAAATATGTTTGTTCTTCAAACCTCTTGTATCACGTGATATTTTCTATTTGCGATTTTTTTTTGCGGTGTAGTTTCTTACTTTGTGTACCTTTAGATTCATACGTCGGTGATGAAGCCCAATCCAAACGTGGTATCCTCACATTGAAATACCCAATTGAACACGGTATTGTCACCAACTGGGACGACATGGAGAAAATCTGGCATCACACCTTCTACAACGAGCTCCGCGTTGCCCCAGAAGAGCACCCAGTTCTCCTCACTGAAGCTCCATTGAACCCAAAAGCTAACAGGTACGTTGTGTTATTTCAATTACAAATTCTCAAAAAAAACTAGTTCTTTGAATATTGTTTTTTTCAGAAATTCTGTTTATTTTTTTCTTACCTTCAACTTTAGAGAGAAAATGACCCAAATTATGTTCGAGACCTTCAACACCCCAGCTATGTACGTAGCTATCCAAGCTGTACTTTCCTTGTACGCTTCTGGACGTACCACCGGTATTGTCCTCGATTCTGGTGATGGTGTCACCCACACAGTCCCAATCTACGAAGGTTACGCCCTTCCTCACGCTATCTTGCGTTTGGATTTGGCCGGTCGCGATCTCACCGATTACTTGATGAAGATCCTCACAGAACGTGGTTACTCTTTCACCACCACAGCCGAACGTGAAATCGTCCGTGATATCAAGGAGAAACTCTGCTACGTCGCCGTTGACTTCGAACAAGAGATGGGCACAGCCGCTTCATCCTCTTCCCTCGAGAAGTCCTACGAACTCCCTGACGGTCAAGTCATCACCATCGGTAACGAGCGTTTCAGATGCCCAGAAGCTCTCTTCCAACCTTCTTTCCTCGGTATGGAATCCGCTGGAATCCACGAGACCACATACAACTCCATCATGAAGTGCGATGTTGATATCCGTAAGGACTTGTACGGTAACGTCGTCCTCTCTGGAGGTTCCACTATGTACCCTGGTATCGCCGACCGCGTCCAAAAGGAATTGACCGCTCTTGCACCTTCCACCATGAAGATCAAGATCATTGCTCCACCAGAGAGAAAATACTCCGTCTGGATTGGAGGATCCATCCTCGCTTCCCTCTCCACTTTCCAACAAATGTGGATCTCCAAGGAAGAATACGACGAGTCTGGTCCAGCTATCGTCCACAGAAAATGCTTCTAAGTGCCTAACTACCCTTGTTTACCTACTTGTAAATGTAGAACCAATAAACATTTATTAACTCTACTGCTTTTCGTTTATTTTTTGCTATACATGTAATTTGTTCCGTACCCGTTCTGCTTAAATCACTAGCTGTACAAATGAAGTGCACTTTGTTTGCTCTTGTTAATGATGTAATCAACAGCTCACCTCCTACGCCATATCCTACAACACTCTCTCAGTCAATTGCTGCTCCAATTGTACCAACAACTGCTGCTACAACTGACCCAACAGTGCCAAGTGCTCCATCTTCAGCTTTTACAATGGTCTTTTTCGGCTGTTTTGTACTACTGTTTTGGCAAGTAGTTTGTAAATGAAACCAATACTCAAGATTCTTCAGTCAAACTTTCGGTGTTAAGTTTAAACGCACGTCAACAATCGGATAAGAATGTAACAGGGTCTCGCTCATAAATTTCAGGTTCTTTACTATTTTAGGTACATCACCTTTTTCGCTCTAAACGGTCGGGTGGCTGTAAGTAACGCACATCTAAAGGGCACAAAAAAATACAGTGACATCTTTTGATGACTTAATGTTATTGTAACTGGTGAATGTGATTCAGTTTACTTATATGTGTTGAAAGTAAATCTGTTTAATTTGGGGAATACAAACGTATTCACTTTGTGGAGTTTTCATACTCTTCAGGGCGTGCAACGAATACAAATGCATTAAAAAGTAATAAATCTTCTTCTTTTTCTTGTTCAGGGTGAAAGTTAAGAGCAAGTGATTTTCCTTTGAATTTATCCAAAACGACAGCAAAAGGAAGCTGATGCTCAATTTTCTTAATGTTTGCAATGTTTGCAATAATAGTCCCGTCAGGATGTGGTTTACCAGTACCTAGGTGAAAAGAATAAGTGTCTAAGCATAGTCTCGAGCACGTTGTTTTACTAGTGCTGTTAATGGTCCTACTCAGTCCGACTATATTTTTTTTTGAGATAGGCCCAACTCGATTTTTAGTTGAGTCAGTAACAGTACTAGTTTTTTCAAGAATATTGTCAAAAGGCGCAGAGAGTTCTCAATAAAAATTGACTTGACTATACAAACACTGGCGAGTTCTACTGTGAGAAACGTGTGCGAAAACGATTGTAGCGAATTTAGAATACATATTAAAGTGAAATTTGTTTTTACACCGAACACGTGACATGTGTTTGGGAAGAAGAAAAAAAAACAACTACAGCACGTACTTATGTAACCGTTTCCCTTGGTGTAATCTTTTTTTAAGTACTCAGGTACACCATTCCATAGAAAATGTTTAGGCTGTAGAACATCTATGTAAACTTCTCTAAACAAACAAAAAGTGAGCGAAAAAAACAATTACAAAGAAAAATCTTACTTGTATAGCTGAGTCCTGACATCTCCGTCCTCTTCAAACGCCAAAGGTACTATAGCACTCATATTTGATTCTTCCCATGCACCACCTTAGAAGGATCATTTTTAAAAATAAATCAAGTATTTTTTTTTCACTAATATCTATTAACTTCACTATGGTTTACCTAGGTTTTCTGATCCAGAGCAATGAGCAAAAACCAATTGAATAACACCTACTCCTCTATCCAAACACTCTTTGAATATGTTACCCCAGCATCTACGAACTTGTGTACAGTAAGTTAAAACGAGCAACATATTTAAAAAATAAATTTACATAAAACATACTGTCACTCTCTTCATCCCACGCGTAGTTTGTAGCGAATATAATACCATCATATTTAGAAAACATGGACCGTACTGTGGCTTCATCAGCTTGGTTTTCATCATAGTAAACATCTGGAAAGCTCTTCTCTTCAAGGAAGTCAACATTTCTGTTTTAACTGTTTCAGTGTTTATGTTGAATTTGGATTTATTTACATACCTCAGTCCAAGTTTTTTCAATCTTTCAGCTAGTCGAGGAGCACTTGAAACATAACGGTTTGTGCATACTAAAAACTTGTACTTGAATAAACAATTTGCTATATGCAACCAACGATTCTATAAGAGAGGTCAGTCAGATACTTCAATGAGTTGAAGAAAATAAGAAAGAAATAAGTTTTTGGCTCTTCTGACCACAAGTTGGCGAAAAATTGCATGGTAGTCAGTGGTATCCCAGACGCATCGTAGAGGCGTATGTAGAGCTCGATGTGTACAAGAAACACAAAGTCAATGACTATTTTTTTCCATTCTACGCTACAAATCAAACGTGATACCAGTTTCAGTGATCTAGTACCGCAAAGCACTGTTTAGCGATAACTATTTTGTCGATGCCGTTTTTATTGTTTAAGGTGTTTGTTAATGGCTGAGTGCGTGGAAGAGTGTTGAAAGCGTGTTACGACGCCAAACTGTTAATTTTATAACGTACTGGTCCTGGAAGGTGTGAAAGCGTTTCTTTATCTATTTTAATAGGATAATGCTCTCTACAGAGTGCCTCGACCGATGTAGAAACGAAATATCTCCACTGATGGCATACAAGGCTCCAACTCCAATAATCAGGAATATCAACGCAGTACGATAGTATTTCAGCAACAATCTCTGGTACATCCATTGTTTTAGCCACAAAAAAAAGCGAATAGTGATTTCAACGCAAGTTTTATTTTTGTTTTTTTTCTGAATTTTAAACGTCTTCTTTTTGTTGAAACTGGTCGGATGGTTAGTGCTGTTTTACCAAATCAATGATGTAATAGTAAGTATGAAGGTGTTACATTAATACAGTGGTTGATTGTTGGTACATTACACAATGTGAAGCTAACAAAAAAATACAAACAAGTTTTTTCGTGAGTGAATTACACGTGATAAACGAAGGTGTTTGTGAGCACTTTCCCTTTTTCGAGTTTGTGTTTTTTAGTTCTTCTTGAAAGAGATTGGATCTTTTAAACTCTTTTTGTAAAGTTCCTTAGCACGAACGTGTTCTTCATATTCATCAGGCCATAAAAGTAAGCATCCATTCTTTTTTGCAAATTTTTGAAATTTACTAACAAGTGATTTGTTAGTCTTGTGCATTTTGTTGGGCACTATGGCCTCAACATGCTCTGAGAAAAACAGAGGTCCATGTATTTGTATCTCTAACGATAATTGTAAGACTATAAAGCGTGAAAGAATGGTCATGTGGGTACCCTTATAAGTAGAAATACAATTCGAAGGAGCAGTAAGTTTTTGTTTTGTTGCTACTTGAACAACAGCTCTAATTAATAGATTAGTATATTTCTGTGATTCTTATAGCGTACTTTAGCTCAGCTGGATTATAAGTTTCTAAGACATGGTTGTAGTACTCACAAGATGCGATTTGAACTAAAAAGCAAAAAGTAAGTATGAAGCAACCAAAAAGAAAACTAGATTATCACCTGCAGCGTTTGATGTATCACAACTAGCAAAAGTTGTACGAAGTCGCACTTTCTTCATGAGAAGGTATGATACACCATAAGAAGAACAACATGCCACACCGTTTGGATCATTAACAATATTCTAGATTGGTTAGCAAGCAAAACAACAAAAAAAATTGTGTACCAAAACTCCATATTTAACTCTCTCGTTTGGCTTTGCTTTGTCGTACACCTTTTTAAATATATTATTCTCCCAATTTATTCTACATTGCTTATTCTACAAAAAAGATAACACACGTTAACACAAAGTATTTGAGGGATATGTATCTTACCAAACTTCCTTTGCTTGTTTTAGTTTCAAACTGATTTCTGTATTCAGTGTCGTCTATAAATTTGCCTAATAACACAATCACGTGAGTTCTATTTTAGGCTATAAAATTAAATTTACCCAGCACTTCATCTGGGAAGTGTATAATAATAGGCGCTTCATCTCGTATGTAACGAAGCGTTAGCTTTAAATCTTTTTCTGTGAATCCTTGAGTTTTGAACTTCGCTAAAGAGTTGGTTAGATTTCAAACCAGAGATAATGTATTCATTCGTACAAAGTACTCGATTGTAAGCAGCATCAGAAGCTGTTTTTGATAAATTGACTACTTTTCTTAGAGCTGTTGATTGCATGTGGTTCAGAATACTAATCTCAGTTACTTGTTAGAATAACAAATAAATGACAAAGAAAATCTTATGACGTACCCTACTGCTGCCACTTCTTCAGCAGGCGGTAAAAAGCATTTATCTTCATCTATATCGGCTGGGTTTTTATCTGTAAAGTATATTAGTTGCGTTTAAGATAGGAATAAGAACGAACCATAGTCCATAAGAAACGGCGAATTTACATCTATTGAAAAAAATTCAGAATTAACTGAAAAGCTGAGTGGTCGTTATCATACCAACGAATCCGTCTTCTAACGCATTATCAAGTTCCATTGAACTGTTTAGTTCTTGTGACACAGTTAAAGATAAATCAAACTGACCCTAAAATCAGAAAAGTGAGCAATAAGGTAAATTAATAGAACAACTACAAACCTCCTGTTGCTCGTCTTCACTGACGAATTGAGGGAACACATCAAGCCTAATTTCGTTTGCGAATATACGTATAAGCTTATTTACTGCACTGAATACAGTATTATGCTTTCCTACACGTGTCTTAGATTTTGATTAACGTTTTTTGAACTTTTCAAAGAAACACAAAAAAAAAAGCCGTTTGGCTTACCCAGCTCTGTCATCTCGCCTTCTTCATCAAAAACCATAAATTCTTCATGCTTTAGACTCTCTGGTACAACCAAAGCGTAATTATCTGACTGTAGAACGTTTTCTTCATCTTCTGGTTTTGCTTTGAATGTTACACTTATTGTACCGTCTTCTATGCTTAATTCTACGCGCGGTTAATGATAACATGAGCGTTTGAAGGTGTTTTAAAACTGACCATGAAAAATGTTGTGTTTTGGTGCGATTTCTTGT
Organism: Trichosphaerium sp. ATCC 40318; assembly: GCA_038496445.1. NCBI lineage: Eukaryota > Discosea > Flabellinia > Trichosidae > Trichosphaerium > Trichosphaerium sp. ATCC 40318. The sequence goes on from JALMLS010000417.1 coordinate 91,020, forward strand.
AATAAAGCAAGCTGGCGACGTCTTGACGATGGTATATCAAGGACAACGTATTTTTTAAGTGTTGCTTGCTCATGGTACGCCGATTGGTTAGTTTTTGGAGGTTGTTTTTCTAACGGCGGTTAGAAGACAGTAAGGTAGGCACTACTACGATACGAACTGGTTGGCTGTTTCTTTGATTTTTTGTGCTTCTTTGCCTTGGGTTGTTTTTTTGTAGGCGCTGCCGCTTCTCCGTTTTCTAGAGAGCGTTGTCAGTTGAAAGTGACGTTTAACGTTTTGTTTATCCTCCAAACAATATTAAACATTACAACTAACCTCTCATAGATGTAGAAAGTGCCAACAGATGATTTAAAGTGGCATCCATATCGTTTTTTAGTTCAGTAAACGTATCATTGATAATCTCCTCTGGAATAGAAGGAAACATACTGTACAAAGGCTGAGCAGTTGCCATTTTGTTATTTCTTTAACCAACTGGCTATATTATCTGAAAATTGTTTGTGTATTGGATCAGGACTTGTGTTTCCTTATTAGGAATTTAGCCGCTTCGGTCTCAAAAGCTCGACTACAAGGAACAACAGCTGTTGGAAACGGTAGTTCAGTGTTGTTATTATGTTGTGGAACATGTCGTTTTCATCAGACATACGGTTTCTTGTAGTATTGTCCGTTTTAATTTAGGTGATTTAATGAAATCCCTTTTATCTTGTTTTAATTGTTTTTGCGTTTACCTTCCTCTTTCTTACGTATGCAGAATAAACCACATGGGTCGAGGGGTGGGGGAATAATAGTATATAAGCCAAATGAGTACTCAGTACTTGATGACAATGATAGTGGGTCGCTTTACAAGAAGAGATAGTGTAATAATTGAAATTTATTTTACAGGGTTTGTATTTAAATTGATGCACTCTCTTTGGTTATGTATGTAGAGCTACAATAGAAAAAAAAATTAGTACCAAAATAGAAACAACAAAATGACTATTATCAGCATAGTACTCTCGAGAATAATCGAGAAGAATAAGTCTGAAAAGTTCCACGTACTTTTAACATAATCTACAAAGTGTGTCGAAAGAAGAAATGCTGGGAAGCATTCTTCCTTAAGTTGTGTCCATACTTTTTCTTGTAATTTTTCAAAACCAAAGTTTGGTTTTCTCACAGCGTCTTTTAGAGCATCTACGAACAGACAGTTGGTTAAATAAAACGTAACTAAGCCTATACATATGTAAAAGGTCTCTAAGAGAGCATACCTGTGTAAAATTTATGTAGCCAGTGCTCAGCAGGGAGTCGTTCAAAGTACTTTTTGATAATACTATTTTTCTTTTTCTCCCTTACTTCAGGAGTCATATCTTTCCTCTTAAAGAGCTCTACATAATAACTGTTAAGCTATATCATTGATGTTATTACATACCCGCTTCAAGCCAGAACGTTAATAAATACTTTTTACGGCCACTGTGGATAACTAAGACGAGGGTTAAGACAAGAAGATTAAACCGAAGAAAATATACCTGATAAAAACTTTTTGAAAGATTTCATTAATTCTCGTTTCCATAACGCTGATTTTAATTCAACTATTTGCATCTGTTGTCTCACCTTGATATTCATTAATAAAACGTATTCAAAACGAAAAAACACCCAGGTAGAGTGAGTACCTTAGCGTAAAACAGTTTTTCATCTGAAATTTCAATGTACTTATCCAGCATACGTTGTACTGGTTCTGAAGACTTCGTACAACGAAGACTATTCATTTCTTTAAATAGCCTATGCAGTTCCTTCTGGCGCATCTCAGAACACCTAACAACAACTTATTAGCAAAGGCATAAACAATAAGAGTGAACACTGACACAAAAAAATCCAATTCTTTCCAAAAAGTAAATAAGCTGTAGTTAGAGACGTACTGAAGTTCACCAGAGAGATATTTTGTATAACACCTGGATTGTAGGAATAGTCTGAATAACTGTTTTATAGCTGAAGTCGCCTAGATTTTGTTTAATCAGCAACACAACCGAACAATAAAAAATTTAAAAATCTTACCAAACGAGCAGGCATTAAAAACACGCTGTACAGAGCCTGCACTTTAATAGTACCAGCAATTCCTATGTTATATTATTAACTATACAACATACTTCCATTGGGTAACACGTACTGTCAATCTCCTTCCGTGGTATCTTCAAAGATACAGTGACTTGTGCAGGAGCTTCTAGGAACTTTCTAAATATCCTAAAAGCTTCCGCTTGTAACTTCTCCTTGTCATCATCAGTCCTTAGTATAAATATCTCTATTTCAAAAAAACAAGGTGTTAACAACAAAAGGTCACGTGATACATCAAAAAAACGCCCCACATACCATGCTCCAACCAAAATTGAAGTACAGAAACGAACGACGGTTTTGTCGCCTTTAGGTACTCGTAAAATACAGATACAAGGATTGGTGAGTACATCAAGTCCGTGCTTGCTAATGATGCCGCTTCTGGGCGTGGTAGACACCTACTTAGAGCCAGTACGTGCAGCTAATATGTTACTTTAGTCTCAAACAGTTTTTTCAAGGCGTACGTCTATTAAAGATGCTAAGCGCTCGTTGGTTGCGAGAGTGCTACCTATATTTCTTAATTAGCTATGTAAACGTATCTTAAAACTCTTACTCTCTCTGTAGTGATAATACCAGTCTGACATTGAGAAATTTTGAAAAACTTTCTCAATTGCTATCCATGCATTACCCTGAGCTTCATCAAATGCATGACGCGCTTCAATAGCATTTTTTATACTATCAATCTTAGTTTTAAGTGCTTGAACATCAACACCTACACAAAGAGAAGTTGTAAGAATTTTTTTTGGTTTTCTAAGAAGAAAACTACCTAGAGGAAGTTGCGGTTTGCCAGCAGCAGGATCGTGTGCAACAAACATATTAAAAAGAGTAGGTAAGTTCTCTAGAACTTTAGCAGCAGGTTGCCAACGGTGTATCTCAACCGATAGCCACCACTCAAGTAGGCGTGACTCAATACTGTCTTTACTACAACCACCATGTTAAAACAAAATAGCAAGAATGAACTGTTCGTACTCAAAAGACACTGCAAAAGCTGTTAATGCTTCTTTTTTTGTCAGTACATCATGTACTGATTGTAGTGGAGGCAGTGCAGTCTATGAGAGGTAAATAAGAGTATTTGATGATTAAGGGCGAGAAACTGAAAGATTCAAAAAGTGCGATTACCTTTGGCCTAGAAGATGCAATCATTCTTATCAATGTAACATCATCACTTTCGCCTCTTGGTGTAGTCATCTAAAAGGCAAAATGAATAAGATCTCACGACGGTTTTTAACAAAATACAACACTAAAGCCGTACAGTAGGTACAACTTGCTCTTTTTGCAAGTAAGCCTTGCACTGAATTGAAATTTTAAACTCCTCATACTGCTCTACGAGCTTAGTCCACACAGCCATCTGTGCGCTATCATACATATATTTCTTGAGTGTCAGAGACCCAGAAGCAGACTTTTGAGTTGCCTAATACAAGAAATCAAAAAACCGGAAAAAATGAAGAAAATAAAGCCAAGTACTTGTAAGATGGACTCTGCACATTCCAATTTCAAAAACTCTGGACTGTTTGGTGTAAAATACTTCTCAACAATCTCAGTCGCCCTTTGTAGCCTCTCTTTACCAGGTAGTGTCTTATATTCCTCTATTTTTAAAAGTTATAAAATAGCATTCAAGCAAAGAAAGAAAGCGCACCAGCTCTTAGCCAGAAAGTCAAATGATGAGCTGATTTTATGCTCAATAGGAACTCTCTAAAGGCTAACAGAAAGTCCGCTTTGTATATAACATCTTCTAGGTCTTTAGGAAGTCTCGACTCTCCAGTTAGCTTAGCTTTTAGTTTGATTGGTGAAGACGCTGATCTATTCGAGTGTCGCATACTACATAGCCAATTAAATAACAAGTAATAATAGCTTATCTAGTACTCTTCGTTGTGGTTCACGCCTCCCCAATGCTGCAGTACATTCATTAAATCCATATTAGCAATAGAATATCTCACAGTAGCCCTTTGTTTGGCCAATCTTGGCGCAGCTAAGGAGTAGTTAGCAACAAACTTGGCATTGTAAAATCATCATACAGCTAGACTTGCGCATTTGCACATCATTGAACCGCGGGCCAGATGGTCTTCGTACTGATTCGGGTGTTGATGATCTCGCAGGCACATGAACACTATTTCTCAACTTACTACCACTTGATCTTGACCCACTGAGGTGCTGTTTTGGTCCTTGAAATCTTTCAGTTAGCTACTTTTTTATCGACATTATTCATATGTACGTGTAGGATTATTCGCTGACTTGTGTAGTCGTGCAACTGGGGCTTTGAACCTTTTTACCCAAACATGTAGTTGGTCAACGAAACCAATCTTAGCAAGTGTAGTATCTTCAGAAAAAAACGATGCGTCAGGCTCCAACTTTATACCTATACCATCACGTGCATAACCACGTTTTTTACTCAATTTATCGAGTATATTCTACAAAAAAACCCTCTATTAGAAAACACCGAAGTGTAGAATAATCTACAGAGGGAAAAGAGAACGTACGCCAACTGTTTGACTTGGGTTATATGGAATTTTTGCAAACTGATTATTTGGTAGTTTAAGAGAAATAAAAGGCGGAGGAGCGACAGGGCTTGGAATAGCATAACTCTTACTCTTGACATGATTCTTTACTTTCCCAGAAGAGGTGTAATTGATTTGAGTAGGGTGTTTAGGACTAGTCCTATTGCCTGGAAAGTTTGCAATATCTTCAGTTGTCCAAGAACCAGCTGAAGTTTTAATAATCAGAAAAACCCATTTCTCTCATATTTAAATTAATAGAAGTGTATGCGTACCTCTTGGTTTACGTGCAGTTGTTTTAATGCGTTGAATATTATCTTTTATAGGTGCAGACTTTTGTCTCCTTTTCTAAAGGAGGAAAGAAAGTAAATAAGGGTGTAGAGTTCGAAAAATCTTTACCACATCAAACAGCTTCTCAATGTGCATGTTCAGACTTGTAACACGTTTTTTAGGACTGAGCTGGCCTTGCGATAGAAGTAAGGATTGATTCGTATTAGTAGTTCAGTAACTAGTAAAGCAGTACCTTGCTTATAATGCGCAAAGTGAAGAGATTTTTTGAATTGCGGAAAATCATTAAATGACAGCTCAACAAGTACAAGCTCTTGTACTGTTTTAAAAACATCCTTGGTAGGATTATTATTAATATTATGACGTAAATGATCAACATCGAAATCCTTAAGAGACACCTAAACAACAGTCAACCAAAGAACTCCAAAAACAAAGCAAAAAAAAAATATGCTCTGAAAAAACCAACAATTAATAAAATATCTCTTCCGTACATGATAGTGTGGACTATTCTCTGCATCAAAGTACTTGGCAAATAGTTGCCTAGCGGATTTACCAAAGTCGCCACTCTTTTGATGTTTAAGTTGTTCTACATCAACATAAAGTGATAAACGAGCAGATGATCCTTTAGAATGTAGGTACTCATGGAAACAAGTAAGCAAATTCTTATCTCTCAGAACTTGACGAAGTGAAACATGTGCTTCTAAAGGTAAAACAGTAAGCAAAACATTTACTGATACACAGCGCATTTGATGGACTTTTTGTCACCAACCACGCCGCACATACCTTGTATCTTCATCTCTTTTACATGTGTATTCCTTTTTAGGCCATTTTCTTGAGGAGGCTGTGTGACCTTATCTTTCTAACACTCAGGTTATTAGAAAAATCTTTCAAACATAACACAACGTCTAATACGTACAAAGTATTTGTTCATATCAGAAACAGTAGTACCCCTCATCCGCACTATTGTAGAATAACAAGTTAGCAACCTTTCATAAAAGATATTGCAGTACTTGAAGCGTTATCATCATTATTAAGTTTTCCTTTATTCCAATCTTGGAAAAACTGTGAAGAACGAAACTTTGGAAAACAGTCATAGCACAATAAACTCCATATACGATCCTGACAGTGAACAAAGGTTCGCTATCATCCAACATCAGTATAATAATTTTATGTCACACATGAATAAATGGTTTGTAATGCACGCACTGGAGTGGGGTTCGAAAGAACCTCTTGGTGAAGTTCAGGGACTTGAAGATCTTCGACAAAAATTGCGTATTCAGACTGTGGACTGAAGTACTTGTCGAACATTTCAACTGCGCGTTTCTGCATCTCTGGGCTGCTAGGACTCTTACCATAGAGCTCTATGATGCGTATATCAGTATGAAGGTTTAATTGTATAGCAACGTAAGAAGATATAAAATTATATCTAACGTGCCTGCTTCAAACCAAAAAGAAAGAGCTTCAGAGCAATGAATGGTATGAAGATACTTTCTGAATGCCATCATACATGTTTTATCGTGTATAGCCTCTCTTAATGTATCCTTTACACTTGATCTAGGTACAGGGACTGGAACTTTTGACTTCTTAATAAAGGAAACTCGTCTACAACAAAAAGTTAATGTTCAATTCTGACTATTCCTACGCTAGTAAAGCTTACTTTTCTTTTTTCTTTGGGTCTTTTCGTTTAGCTGTTAACAAAGAAGGCAGTGGAAAGAATAGGCCACTCTTTTTATGACCAGCACGGTGGCTCTAAGAGATATAAAGTTATCATCCAAAAAAAGCAAATGAAGTGTCAAGAAAACCAATCAAACGTTTGTTCCTAACGTACAAGGTACCGTGGCCATGTCTGTCCATTGGATAAATTAGCAGTAAGGTTTTCTTTGTACCTCGCTTTATAAAAATACGTTAGATCAATGATATTACTGAGTATTCAGTGCTAACCTTTATTTTGCAAGCAAATCTGTAATTCCACTGATTCTCCAAAAGAAGCAAATGTCATTGCCTAATTATACACTCAATACACGGAAGAAACATATGACAAATACTTTAGACCCTTTTCCTACGAAAAGCACCAAGAGGAACGTTTAATTTTCAATTTGAGGGAAAAAAATAAATAAACGACAAAAAAAGCTGTTTAACTTCTTTGAGTGCTTTTAAAAATCACTGTGCTTGCGCTAGTGCTTCAAACGTACTTTAAGATTCTGCCATATTGCTTTACGTATAACGTCAAATGCATCAGGATCTCCACGAGTCCATTTGCTTTTTGTTACCTTTAGTAAAAAAAATTAGCTACCTGATAACGCTCTTGATGGCTTTGTGCGAGCGTACCTTCATGTCCAAGCCTGGTATTAGCTCTATTGGTAAAAAATATTTTCCAGTTGAAACTAGAAAGCATGCGGCGATTTCATCACCCTTACGTGCGCGTGCTGAACCTTCCAGGAGCTTGTAAACATCTAAGTATGGGTTGGTACGTGATAAGCTATTACGGCGTTGTAAAAACGTTGAGAGCGTACTCGTATCTGTCCAAAAGGCAAAGTCTCGCTGAATTGAAAAAACGAATTGATGGTACGCCAAAAATATTGCCGGGTTGTTAGGGTTTATGTCTGATTGCTTTGTACCAAGCATTATTATGTTAACACCATAAGTTGCTCGGGAATAGAAAGAAGATAAAAAATTAAATTGCTGTTCCAAACAATTCCCACTACAATACGTGTTACAGGTGTAAATGTTTTGTCTCGCTCTGTTTGCGTACCGTTTTTATCGAGAACAATTTTAAAGCCAGCTATTAAACCAAAACTGAGCGAATAAGCACTAGAGTGGGTAATTCGTAACAAACAAACGATGTTATTTACAGATAGCGCACTTAAACTGTGAACATAAGCTCCGACCGTTCAAACAATCACTGCCTTAAAACGAGTTAAATCTGAGTATTTTCTCGTAGAACGCAACTAGTTAGCGAATACTTACCGATGAGTAACATCAAAACAAATTTTAGCGATGAAGGGAGGGTTCCTATATTACAAAAGCCTACATTTCAATTAACAGACCTGGAGTCTCGTATATTTGAACTGTTTATTGCCACAAATAAACATTTCGGTTTAACAACCGTAGTTCGCGTTGCTGGTGGATGGGTTAGGGATAAGGTACCGTTCTTTAAGCGTTAAACCAACTAATAAACAATAAAAAGGTAATGCAGAAAGAGAGCGATGATATAGACCTCGCATTGAACAATTCAAAAGGCATGGGCTACGCTCAAAAGGTCTTTGAGTATCTTGAGCACATAAATGAACCAACACGCAAAGCACCAAAACCAATAGAAGCTAACCCAGAACAAAGCAAGCACTTGGAAACAGCAACAATGGGCGTAAGCTAACCTTTGTGATAAAATTCACCGAAACACGACATCCGTTGCGTCGAACTGAATCAACATAGGTGTATGGGGTATCACTGGACTTTGTAAACTTACGGACGGAAACTTACACTGATACAAGAATACCAGAGATGGTAAAACCACAAACACAATTTCTGTTCTTTGATTTAATTAACTAAATGTTCTAGAAATTCGGTTCACCTTATGAAGACAGTTGCAGGCGAGACTTGACAATTAACGCTTTATTCTATAATATACACACCAAAATGATCGAAGATTGGACACGTTTGGTAAAGTGACAATAATGACACGTGAAGTAAAGCGACTAAAAGAAAACAAAAATAGGGATTACAAGATCTTCAACTTCAACTTATTCGAACTCCACTTGATCCTGTACAGACATTCCTAGACGATCCCCTTCGCATATTGAGGTTAGTAGATGTTATCACGTACCCTTTTAACCTTGAACAAAAGGGCTATCAGGTTCTCTTGCCGATATGGCTTCAAAATAGCACAGAAACTTTCAGATGCTGTACACACTTCACAGATACAAGTACGTACTTCTTTCTGCATTGTCTTCCACACATTTATTAATAGAGTCTTCTAGGTTGCTTTAAATACTAAAGTAAGCAGAGAGAGGTTTGGGAAAGAGCTTAACGGCATGCTTAAAGGTGAGAGAATAAGATTTAAATCAAAAAAAAAATCAGAGTTAATAAGCTACTTAGGTCCAAGACCATATCTTGCTTTGAAGGTCATTAGTAATTTTGGAATATTCCCTATTGTATTCCAATGTAAAGATCAAAAACTCATCGATGAAGCTCTCCCTAATCACGAGGAACTTGCACTTGCTTATGCACATCAAATGAATGAGTACGAGATAATTTGTATTTCGTTAACAAAATAATGTCTTATTCAATTCTCAGTTGCTTGTTTGATGAGCCAGATATTTCAAAGCCAAACAGGAAGATATTACTTCTATCTAGCATGTTCTTACCTTACTCTAATTTCACATATACTGGACCAAAAGGAAAGGAATTTCCACTTGTAAGATATATAATGTGGGAATCTATAAAGGTAAATAAAGACTTACGAGTTGCTTGGTTCTAACTAGTCTCTTTCAGGAGCCAAAAGATGTATATAATAATGTATGGTCTCTTATTGATGCAGCAACTCAATTTAATGATATGATGGATATTTTAAAAGAGCGTAGGGAGCCTACACGGCTTGCAGTTGGTATGCAAAAACAAAATCAGTTTTTTTGGTAACATATTGTTAGGACTTCTTTTACGCCAAATTAAAGGAAGATATGAGCTTGCTATATTATTGGCGTATGTATTGAGATATATAACACTCAAACACCGCTTTTATGCTGGCTTTAAGCCTGTTGCTAGTCTATCACGTAAGGGTATTTGCTACTTAGGAAAAATACGCTAGCAACAACTTTTTGTACCTGACGTTTATTCCTAGTTCGCATTGAGTGCTTAGCTTTACGTAAAAAACTATTGCAGTTAATTGTTGATTATGATATGACAGAAATATGGAAACTTCAACCTTACTTTGGTGTACGATAGTAACTTATTTTAGACTTTGTCAACTTTCTTTTTTGGCTCACTTTTTGTTAGGGAAAGAAAATCAAAACCGAGTTGGGTGTATCCCAAGGACCAATGTTTGGATTAATCATAAACAAACAAATAGAATGGATGCTATCAGTACACCCTAACCACGATGAAGAATCAGCAAAAGCCAAATGTCTAGAGATTGTTGAACAACAAAAACAACAAAGTAAATAAGGGATTCATTGAAAACCAAGTTCTTCTTTATTATTAGATGTCAGTGTTGTAAGTTTCAATTTTAGGGAATACTATTGATGAATCGATTGCAATTGGATATCGTAAACGCAAGTGCTTTGATTTTTTAATGAGACCTACGAAAAGAGCGAAACTAACTCCCAAAAATACAAAATCAAATTAGAAAAAAAAAAAAGGATGTTGTTTTGCTCTGGTTGTTTTTAACTTTCTATGTGTGGTAAAGGGTTTACTGCACTTTGTTTACAATCACTGCGGTTTTTATTTAGTCTTGGCATGCTCATTTTATCTGATGAACTAAACGTAAGTGATCATTTAGCTAAACAAAAGTAAGAGATGATCGCGAGGTGTGCATGAAATTGTTACTGTTGGATTTGAACCAACGAAAATACGTTATCAGCATATTACTTTACCACTAAGTTAAGAAACGAGGAAGCACATTACTCTAAATTGCATCTCGTTGGAACGACATGTGTTATCATTTTTGTGTCCATCATTTTCTACACAAAAAAATTGTGGGTTATAGTTTTGAGAAAAATAGTGGAAAAAAAACAAGCTACGTGAATCCAACCCACGTGGATGATCAATTAAAGAAAAGAAAGCTATTATAATGCTGTGCGAGTCTAATTTAGTTTAGGTAGTTTAGCGTCAAAAAATGAGTACTTCAATTTAATTTTACACATAATCACGTGGTAGCGTACCAGAGCATTTTAAGCCTAACGAAGCACAAGCGAGCTGGGTTGGTGATACCTCCCTATTGGATTGGTTTGTTAGGTAAGCGTGTCTCGATGAAGTTCTATAAGTAAGTATGATGCAAGGTACTTGCGAGCGCTATCCTTAAATCAAGATGATTAAAATCACGTGATTGTAGTCAATTTGAGTTCATGTTTTTTAAATCTTAACTTTATAGGCATCGAACTAGTAGTGGCAAATGGCTGAGATGTTTATTGACGGGAGGTTTGTTAGCAGGTGTACGGTAAAGGTCTCACAGTAAAAGTGCTGGTGTGGTAAAGGTATGTAGCCTATAAGCAGCTGTGAAGCTACTTTGGATTATGTTAAAAATATTGTGAGTTGTGTAGCGCTGTAGTTCTCCTAGAGGATTAACTAATCTTGCAAGGTTGGTAAGCGAATCGAGCGCATCAGAATTCGCATTGGTAATCGAGAAGTCAATATTGCGAACACCTGCAAGTGACTTAACACCCTCATTTGTAACCATTGTATTGCGTAGAATAATTGTGTGAACACCAGCTAAAGCTCTAACACCGACGTCAGTGACATTTGTGCACTCAAGATCAATCATGTGTACTCCAGCCAAAGCTTTAAAACCAACATCTGTAACATTTGCACAACACCCCAGACGTATAGTATGCACTCCTGCTAGCGCCGCAATGCTGTTGTCCATATCTGTTGAGTAAAGAGAAATTGCATGTACACCAGCCAACGCTTTAACACCTTCACCAGTCACATTAGTGCTACTGAGATCAATTGTATGAACACCTGCTAAAGCTTTTATGCCATCGTTCGTCACTTTTTCACACTCTATTAAAGTTATTGTATGAACTCCTGCCAGTGCTTTGAGCCCATTGTCAGTCACATCAGTCCGGTCCAAGACAATTGTATGAACACCAGCTAACGCTTTAATACCTTCACCACTCACTTTGGTGTTCCTGAGAAGTATCTTATGTACTCCAGATAAAGCCTTTATACCTGTGTCAGTCACATTTGTACACTGAAGATCAATCGTGTGAACTCCAGCCAACGCTTTGACACCGTCATCTGTGACGTGTGTGTGAGAAAGGTCAATGGTATGAACGCCGGCTAGAGCTCTTATACCATCATCTGTAAGACGTTTACAGTTGCATACGTTCATGGTGTGGACAGCGCCAAGTTGTTTAAGATGTTCATCAAGTACCAGGACGCCATAAAAGTCAATATATTTCACGACCTTAAAATGAGTAAAGTCTATGTCTATCAAAGGGAAAAGAGGTTTAAGCGCGTATGCTCCATTCAAGTACTTCAAGTCTTTCTGTTTGAAACGAAATTTGAGAAACAGTTGCTTTTTTTTTATCAGAAAAGGTGCTTCGTTGAAAAGTTGCTGTAGCTTTTCTTCTGTCTGGATAATGATATTTGGTTTATTTGATGTATATCCCAAGTGATTTACCGCAATTCTTAACAATAGTTTGGACGTATGTACTACTGAGTGCATAGACATTAGAGAAACGAACTGTAGAATATGAACGATAACTTCAACGGGTATTGAGTCAAAGAATGCCCTGTTAGACTCCATGGTTTATTGTATGAAAGACTCAGGAAGTTGTAATGTAGGGAGAATCTGCTATTTATTAGTCATACAAGTCAACGTAGATTATCTTCCTTCAAGGTCAACGTACATTAGGCGAACTTGTGAACTTAAACAACCAGGTCACGTGTTGGTACTAATAACAATCAAAATTGGTCAATACCAGACGATTAAACTCGTGGTATGATACACCAGGGTCAACAAATCCAAATATGATTTTGGGATCATTGACTGTACACAATGATTACCATTGACGTATTAGCCTTTGATTCTTCAAAGCTCTAACGATGTCGTAGGCTTAAAAAAACTACCAATAAACAAGAAATGCATTTTTATTTTTTACTTACGACTTGCCATTAAATACTCTGCAACAGCTATTATGTAATCATCGCTTACTCTCGGACAGTTCACTCCATTTGCAGAAACAACAGATTCAAAATTTTTGCATGAAACATCAATTAAGGCGCTTGGAAATCTTCCTTTAAAATATGAGCGTAAAGGATAAAGCGCTCCTTCCTGATCTTCTTTAATAATTTCACACCATTCCTCATAAGGTAAGAGCTTCATCATGGGTATAGATGTGTCTCTAATGATACAACACATACGTGAAATCGTCATAGAAGGTTCAACATTGTACACATGGTATGTCCGAGATTTGCTGGTTTTGTAAAGATTGCTAGCGATTTCACAAATACCTTTAGATACATAGTCCACTGGTACCTGTAAAGCATGATTATTGGTGTTTACATGTATAATTAAAGGTACCATGTCATATGCTGTTGTAACATCTGGTGCTATTTTAGAGGCTAAAACACCAGCAATGAACTTGTTGATGAAATCCTGGGCAAAGTTAATTTATTTCGCTACTGTATTTAATGTACTTTTTTGTTGCAAGCACCAGTCACAGAATGCCCTTAAGATAATCAACATTGTCCAAATTAGTTTCATCAGTACCTGAAATAGTTCCTGGTCGAACTACAGCCAAAGGAAGACCTAAAGAGAGTTGGGAAATAGAAATTAAAGAAAATACGATTACTAACCGTTCTGTGCAGCTTGCATAAGTAGTAACTCAGAAACTCGCTTTGACGCTCTAATATCAGGTTAGTAACAGGGTTAAAACGAGAATGATACCCATAACCAGGCATGATGCCCAATCCTTCTACGGTTAGATCACGAGATTCATCTGCAAATTCAACGTGTTTGCATAAAGCAGAGATTGATGATACATAAACAACGGCTGTTCTTCCTTGCGCTAACGATGCAATGCGTAATACTTCATAAGTCCCTATTAATATATTTAGTGCATACTTCATCAACATGAGTCACTGAAATACCTCTAACATTAGGGCCACGAAGAGCTTGATATGGATATAATCCTATTTTAACAATTTGTTAGTACTCTCAACACAAATCCTAAATTAACTGGTACCATTCACTACAGCTCCATTATGAACAATCAACGAGCATTTTTTTAGTTCATGCCAAGCGTTAAACTGCATACCTAAGTCATAAATCACAAATTTACAGGAAAAAACTGAGAAAATCTTAACTAACCTAGTCTATATTTTGATAAATCACCTAGAGTGGGTAGCACTCTTTTTTCGTCTATCAAATTAATATGGTAATGCTTTGCATTATCTATTATCTTTTGCCAAGCCGAATGTACATCTGTACAACCTCTACAATTCAACAAGTAAGAGCAAAAAAACCCAATAACAGTTGAACAACTCACCTAACAAGACACACTATAGTCGCTTCTTTGAACTTCTTTAATAATTCATCTAATAAAAACGCTCCCAAGAAACCTGTTGCACCTAATTTTCTTATATTAACAAAGCAACACAAAAAGGTATAAAAACAAATCAAGTATACCTGTCAATAGAATATGTTTACATGGCTTGCTAGCATCTCTTTCAAATTTTTGTGCTTTGAGAGACCTCAAAAAATACCCTTCAACCTATTGAAGTCAGACAAGAAAAAAAAGCGACTGATTGACCGATCACCACTGTGCTTCAAAAAGTACCTTTATTTCTTCTGTCCAGTCTATTGCAGATTTCTTTTTCTTACTCTTACCACCATTATTTACAAACGTTTCAATATCTGTAATGTTTGTTGTTTCGTCTAAGAGCATTTCTAACGGTACATTTGTACCAGATTTCTTTGATAACAATGACGCGAGTTTTACCACTTAAGTTGCACATGTTAGCTTCTAAATCAGTGTAACGTTCGTACTAGCAAGGGAGTCTGTGGCCATATCCGTTATAGGAACGTCAGTGTCTAGGACATCTACACCAAGAGCTTCTTTGAAAATATGCTCAACATTGCCTTCATCAGCGCTGTCCACTTCACTTTTTTTCTGCTTCTGCTGTGCGTTTTTCTTGTTGTTCTCAGCCTCCTCAATACTATCATAGAACTCTTCTATAACCTCTTTATACTTGGACCTAAGTGCCAAACGCTTTAATTTCCGCGTTGGTGTCAGTAATTGGTTTTCAGGTGTCCATGCAACTGGCTCTACACACGTATAAACAAGTATTTGTGGTTTTGAAAACTTGTAAAAAGGTTCTCCTGACTACTACGTACCAAGTATTATATCTCTTGGTATCTCATATCCTTGCCACTTTGAATGCTTACCAATTCGTATAATATCACTTAATATAAGACGTTTTACATCCTCTCGTTTACATAACTCAACAAGTGTTGGTTGCTACAACAAGTAAGAACTAGTCGAAAAAAAAAAAGGAGAACCTTATCTTTATCATCGTTGGCTTTCGCCCCAAGAATCTGATCATACACAGGTACCACTATCGCTATAACATACTCTCTGAGGCTGCTACCATATACAAAGATAGATTCTATGAATTTGCTACCGCTTAAGACTGTTTCAAGTCTCTCAGGGCTACGCACATGTTACTCGTTGGAAAAACTGAAAAAAAGCTACATACGCAATGTATTCGCCTTGTGCCAATTTGAATATGTTTTTCTTTCTATCTATTACGCGCACATGACGTAATTCCTTGTTATACTCTACAATATCACCAGTATTGACAAATCCATCTGCAGCAATATTTTTATTTCTAATGAGAAAGATAAGAATGACATCACCAGCTTAAAATAACATACGTGTTAGTCGTGTCACGATAGTATCGTTTTACTGAATCAGGCGTTTTTACCCAAAGCTCACCACGTGGATATGGTATATCAGTCTTGAAGTAACCTGTATATCACTTAGCAACTAACAGCAACATAGCAAAGACTTACCTAGTTCTGGAACATCTTCAAGGCGAACTTGACATTCCATAGATATTACACCGTTGAAAGTAATACCACCACCTGTTAAGCATTAATAAAAAAAGACTAATGCATAGATTTACAAAAGAGTACCAACCTTCAGTTGAGGCGTAGGATTCTACAACAAAAACATCTTTGAAACATCTACGGAAAATAAGAAAATAGCAATTGTACTGAAAGCTTGCTTGTTTATCCATAGCTTTACGTCATTATTTGTTGGTGCACCTACAAAATTACAAAATTATGAAAAGACAGTAATGTTAGACAACACTCTTACCACCATAAGTAAGTGTTTTCAGCCGGTCACCAAAAACTTCGCTGTACTCTTTCATTAAGGTTTTTTCAACTTCATCATGCTTGCAAATTGGCAAGTTATATGTCAAACTCCTAATCAAGCATAAAAACCTCGTTCTATGTTGCGTGATTATTGCGTACTTATAACGTGCTGTGTATTCTGCAAATAGCTTATTAAATATACGCGGTGGAGAAGACGCCACAGTTGGCCTCAAGGTTTGCATATCTGCGAATAAATTCTCAATCTGGGTAAACAATTAACAAACAAACTCTGCCAAGACCAATAACACGTGCATTTGTGTTAATGCCGGTACGACCTAAGAATGATATTAATTACATAAAGTCAACATCATAGGGTTTTTTCAAGTACCTCCACAAGCTATTACAGAAAACGAAATAAGACGTTGTGTCATATGTGCCAAAGGAGCAAAAGATAGATTTGCTGTAAATTTACCAGCCATTGCTCTATTGTTGAGCTCCTTGTTAATATTGGCGTCTGTCATTACAGCTCCTTTCGGTCTGCCAGTAGATCCAGATGTATAGCAAAGTGTCATTACATCATCAGGCGCCATAGGACATAACTTAAATTGCAAGTCCTTTCCCTTAAAAGCAGGTAAGTTAGTGGCACTACAAGCCTCTTTAATTACGCACTGATTCTAGAAACTTATCAAATAGCGAAAACTGTATGCTTAAAGCCTCTAAAGCTTCTTTAATATCTTTAGCTTGTTTTTTCGATGCATCTTCCATTAAAATGACATGCTTAACTGTCTTGGCTCCTAACTTGATGGCATCGTACACCTTGAGATACAAGAGTTAGCTCATGGTACTAACTTATTACATCATGATCAATCACGCACAACTGGCCATGTTAGCGCTGTACAAAACATACACTCTATCTCAGAATTATTCATAACGTGATTGATTGCAGTTGAGTCTATAAACACAATGAGA
This sequence comes from Trichosphaerium sp. ATCC 40318, assembly GCA_038496445.1. Taxonomy (NCBI): domain Eukaryota; phylum Discosea; class Flabellinia; family Trichosidae; genus Trichosphaerium; species Trichosphaerium sp. ATCC 40318. The sequence goes on from JALMLS010000417.1 coordinate 107,883, forward strand.
ACTCAGAAGCAATCACGAGTTGTACCAAAATATATATGTATAGGAACCGACATATACCCACTCAAGATACAAGCAAAATCTGTAATATACCATGGTCTGGAATTAGCACCGCAGATACCAATCACAGATCCCTAAAAAAAAAGACAATGTCAAACCAAAAAAGCTTGTTGTTCATCACAGTGTGGTTCTGAAATACATTTTTGTATAAGCTCTGCAAGGCAGATGCCAGTGATATTGATAAGTCCTTGGCTTCGGTGTATGTGATCCAATCGTTGTACAAACCATAAGTGACTTTCCCGTTTTTATCTGTTATTTTTTCTCTTATTCCCAGACATTTAAAGTTACTAAACACCTCAAATCGATTCAATAACGATTCTGCAGCGTTATTCAGTTTTCTTAACGGCGCTATTGCGGATTCTACATCTTGAGTTACTTTTGTGTATTATTTTTCGTTCTTTACGCACTTTCTAGCTTGTACGTCGTATGGGAGTGCGTACTATAGCAATTTGAACAAAAATCATAACTATTTTGATTAACGTCGCAAACTAGAGACAACGGCGTAAATTTCCAGGCTTGTCATTAGACACGTACTCTTGCAATACCATCTAGGGGAGTTTCTAGGGATTCCTTTACCACATTCGTCACAACCGTACCCTGCATCCAATAAATACTCAATAATCGAAAAATACATACCTATAAAGGCAGCAGGAATGTCTAGGCTGTCACCAACTGTGTTGGCGGTAGATACATTTGTTTTAGCCTCAGATGTATTCTTTTGTCCCATTAGGGTATCACAAGAGACGCTGTTGTAAAAACTGACGTAGGTATTTTCAAGTAATAGCCAAATTACAGCTTAGCCGAATGCTAAAAAAAGAAGCTACTTCAATTGCCAAATATACAAAAACTACATCAGCGTACATTCTGATTATTTTATTAAAGAACTAGAGCCACAATGCAAAGCATGGCAGTAATTACAAATGGTTTGAGAACTGAGAAACCGGATGGCACTAGAAGAATAATGTAAGTATCAAGCAAAGACACGTGTATTGGTACCAGTGCTATCAACAGGCGTAGTTGGTGCCGCTGTTGTAGGTGTAGCTGTTGGTGACGCTGTTGTTGGCGCCGCTGTGGTGGGTGCAACAGGCTCGACTGGCGCTGTTGGTGGTGCGGTCGTAGGTGCCGTAGTAGTTGTAGGTGGTTCAGTAGTGTTTGGCACGCCATCTTTTGTCAAAGAAATCTCGTCAACAAGAAGCTCAAAGTTATAAACTCCATTGTTTCCGTTTGTATTGAAAGAAAAGGCCATTACTCCAAACTGTAGAGTATCTGGCATATCAGTCCTTATTCGGAAAATGAGTTTGTTATAACTGTAGTGCAACACAATGCCAAATTTTACCTATTAAAAGTATTTCTCAAAGTCCAAGCCATAGCAGTTTGTTCTCGAGTGAAAACTTCAAACTGACTTCCTGTTCTTTGAATACGAAGCTTGAGAATATACTGTGAGGTAAAGTGAACTTTTACATCGCTGTCATCGTTCGCAGTTGACTTTGCTTCAATCTATATAAAGCAATTGAGCACTTACGTACTACTACGTTTAAAGAATGACTTTTACAAACGTACAGCAGGGCCACCGTCCCTGTACCCAACAGCAGCAAATACATAATTTTGAGTTCCTGAATCAGAGGCAGGATCACGGACCATAATGCCTCCAAAGTGATACCCATAGTCTATAGCGTTGCCAGTAGCCTTATTCACAGCGGCTACAGTGCCTTGAAAACTATTAAAAAAAAACAGTAAGTAATGACGGATGCAAAGACACAAAAGGAAGTTCTCAGAGATGACAAGAATCCAAGTTTGGTTAATAAAGTGGATTCATTAAACGTACTCAAAATCTCCTGAAACATTCTGGTGAGCGTAGAAACCAGTAGCGTCGCCCCGAAACCATACACCTTGCTGATTTACCTTGATTGGGGTCAAAAATAACAAAACGGATTTATTTAACGCTCTGTAATCGCCATACCTGAATACTGTACTGTGAGGATGACGGAAATGGCGTCGAAGTCGATTTTATCGACTGAGTTACGCTGGAAGGATTTACTGTGGCCCAGTCACCGCTAATGGCGCTGAAAGTATCCTCAAATGGCAATGAAACCGCTCCGTAAGACAGAATGCTGCAAATCGCCAAAACTAGGGATAACCTTGCAATTATAGTACCTGAAACCATCACAAGAGCAGGAGTGTTCGAAACGTGTTGAAGCAAATGGTTTCGGCAGTTAAGGCGGTTGGTACTTCCTTTTTTTGTATTCATAAAAGAGTTGTCTGTTTAGCGGAATACGCATGAACCCGAGATTATTGTGCGTGCGTTTCTTGGAGCAATTATAGTCACGTCCTTTACAATCAACGAACAAGTCGCTATTACAGGCAAGGCAACTACCAAAAAAGGCCACTTCTTGCAGCTGTTTTAGTGGCCTCGCCCTTTGTACAGACTAATAAGAATATCCTAAAAACTTATGCTGTGAATACAAATCATGTTCACTAAAGATCATTGAATGATCTTGAGGTAATTGTCTTGTTCAATCCAATTAAAGACGCAAGATGCAAATAAACCGCAAAAATCCTACAACAAAAAACCAACCAAACTTTTTATAATGTACATTGTATGGCAACCCAAACTATCAGTTATAGATTTAACTCGAAGAATGGTGGAGGTGTTAAGGGCCTGTGCTCAATCTTTGATGACTACTATTCCTCATTTTTTACAATTTCTCTTGAGAGCTTTTCACCAAGATCAGGCACACCTACTATCCGCAACCACGTCTAAGTCAAAAAATAAGAAAAAGAAAAAAAATTATTTCTTTTCCAAACCATACCGATTGTGACCACCCAAAAATAAATAGCATGCCTAAAATTGTAGAGCAGACTCAAAAAACTTTAATTTATCGCCAACAGAACGCGTCATATCTGCACGTGATGTTTGCTTCTAAAAATAAAATAAATTTATGAAACAATAGTTTGGAATAGTCGTACCATATGAGTTGTCATTTTCTTCCTTGTTGGTGCAACAGGAGGTGGGTTAGACGGTGCAGATGGCGGGGCGATGGACGGAACAGATGGTGGTGAGGTAGGTGGCGAAGAAGGCGGTGCAGCATTATACCGAGGTGTAGGTTTGAAAAATCCATCGCCAGAATTGTTTGATCCTGTTGGTCTTGTTGGTCGTGCTGTTATCTTCGGCTTTAAATTGTTACCAGGGAATGGTGTGAAGGTTCGTTTCAGTTTAATATTAGTTGAGGATTTTGCCAATGGCGCTGTAAATGTCCTTTGCAAAGGAACAACACTTGCAGAGTTAGCCAAGAAAGGTCTTGCGTTTCCAGCTGGGGGTCTTGTCACAAAAGGTCTTGCATTTCCTTCTTTCACTACTGGGCGTTTTGGAGGAGGTCCTGGTGGAAGGCCTGGTAGTGGTCTTCTAGGCGGTGCAGATCTCCTAGGCGTGATAGATGCCTGTGATGTGGGTGGCTTAGACCTTACAGGTACGGCTGATCGCCTTATAGAAGGTGTTGGGATAGCTGTTGCCATTGGTAAAAAATCTACTACAGTTGTTCTTGTTTCAAGCGCTTTTCTTTGAGGCGAAGAAGGGCGAACTATACGAGTACTTGGAGGTGAGTGTCTCCTTGGAGGTGAGTGTTTCCTTGGTGGTGTAGGGGCCATGGGGACCATTGGCAATGTTCGTAGTACGGCAGACGGTAGCATCGGGAGCGTCCTCCACCATAAGAATGTACTGAATCCTTTCGGATTTGGTAAAGAATCAGAAATCTCAAAACCATCGTATTTAGCGTAGAATTCGTCATCATAATCTTTAGGGCCAGTACTAGAGTTTGCAGATCCTTTGGCTATATTAGACCGGCGTATTGTTCTACCTTTTGATTCGCCCACATTGCTGCTTCGCATTGTCGAAAACATGGTAGTGACGCTTGTTTTTTTTATTGTACGGCGAATCCTCAACGTCCTAGACGTACCAGGTCAGTACAAAAAATAAAATTAAATACGTCTAGGGTTTTTTTAACGATAAAACCGTTTCAAATGCACGTGGGTTATTAACCATTTAAAGAAGTGTAAAATTTTCTCACTTGGAATGCCTTGTCGTTACTTGTTCTTGCTCTTTTGACATCATGTCCTCCACTGACTCCATTGTAAGTTTTGGTTTCTCTTCCATTTCAGTAATCATAGAGAACGATGTACGCTTTTCTTCCGTTGTTATTTGCGTAATAGCTTGTAAACCTTGTCGTTCGTAAATAGGCACTGGTTTTTCAAAATCTTCGACAACACCACGTGAATTGCTTCTCGCCTTCGGGTCATCCGCCGGTGACTCTACCATTTCTTCCAGTGATTCCATGGTAAGCTTTGGCTTTTCTTCCATTTCTGTAAGAACAGAAAAGGACATATTTCTCTGCCTTCTAGTTGGTCCATCAAGTTTTTTAGATTTGTTCTTGTTGGCTATCCTATTAATTGGGCTAGTTTGCGCTAGACTATTATAAAAACGTGAGTTTTACACTTTTCTAAAGCTTTTGGTCGATGGGTTGTTAATTTAGCCTCAATTCGTACAGAAAAAAAGAAAAAATCGAAAGAAAAAACAAAAACATGGTTTATTCTCTTGCGTACGTGCGAGGTTTATCGGGTCTAACAATTGTAGGTAGGTTCCCTACACGCACAATAGGCTCGTTCAATGCCATGGGTAATTGATGTAGTTATAGTATTATATTACTTTGGCGGTGTTCTTCGAGGACGTTTTAGTTCGAGCCAACACAAATGTTGAATGTTTTGTTTTTGTTTTTTTTGTTTTGTTTTTGCAATGTGCGTTGTTTGAACCTATGGGGACTTTTTACTTACAAAGGCCACGATCGATAAGTACACGAGCAGTAATTAAATACTTTGAGTATACTCAAACTGCGCGTCGTATTAATAGAGTACTACTAAATGGATTTATTTAAAGGCAATTTATCGAAGTTTGGCTTATACAAGGCGATTTCGATGTAAACCTGGTTATATCACGTGATAGAAAAAATTTATCTAACACTTTGTAAAAACTTACCTTTTCTGCTTCTAAGATGAGCACCTACGCAAGAACATGTACGGGATAAGTTTTTGGTACGCCCTGAATGAATTTGATAAAAAAGAAAAAATCTCAATTATTTGAACAAGAATTTCTTGGTTCTCTGCCAGAATTCGTGACACTTGAAGTATACTTTACGAACTCGCTTGTCAGATCTGTTGCGCTTGTTCGCGAACAATTGCCTCAGGTTCACTCTTTTTTATCAATATTGAGTGTAACGTCACGTAGCGTAACTGTTTGCTCAAAAAGAATTGTGCTCTTAAGTAACAATTGGCAAACAAAAATAAAAAAAGTGACAGGCATTTCTTTAGACAAGCATAAATACCTCAACTTTAAAATGCACTGTTAGAAAGGTTTTATATATATTACAAACAAGGAAGTAGGTACTACTGATATATAATAATTATCTTCCGCCATCGTGAACCATCTTGTCAAGCGCCAAAAGTTGTTTAACATAATTTTTATGCAAGTCGATACTGCGCCTCTCAAGCACATACTCTACCGCTTGATTATACCTCATACCCTTTCTCTTGATAAGATACCCTACTACTAATGCTGCTGAACGATTTACGCCTAAGAAAAAAAAACGAACATTAACACCACAGATCGAGTTGCAAAGAAAACAGAAAAAAAGCATAAATACATAAAATTAGAAATGCTAGGACTAGTACCAGCGAAGCAATGCACCAATGTATTGGTGCCATTATTTTGACAGTCGTCTATGAACTCCACAGCTTTAGGGACAAAAGCTAGGGCCTCATTTGATGTGCCAGTGTCAGTCATGGTAAGAAGCTTCACCTTAAATTCGTCTTTGTATAAGTGGTGCTTTTCAACTGGGGTATTGTGAAGTGTTAGCAATTTTGGTCGATGTAAAATTGTAGAAATGTCTCAAAGTACCTTCGCAACAGTTAATAACATGCGTAATGTTCAAATCTTTCAATGCTGACGGGTTCGAAGCGTGATTAATGTCTCCAAGGAATATATGAGGGCAAATCGCATTTGGCAGCGTAAACTCGCCTTCCGGTGCATTGTTTACCTCTACAGACGCACTGGAACTTGTACGGAGAGTATGTATTAATTTCGATTTTTTGGCAATCGTAGTACGACCTACGTTTCTCCGTGCTACAATGGTGGCGTTAGATTAAATGCGTGGTTACAAAAACCAAACAGAATTAATGTGAACAAACAAAACAAAACCATACCCCACAGACGCATGATTATTTGGATGATAACCACTACATGTATTTGACAACGATATTTGACTACCAAAAACCGCTACAGAGCCAAACTCGCCAATTCGTTAACCGTTTTCACCCTAGCAATCTCCGACGCGCTGTAAGCGAGTAACTTCACACCTTTTAATTAACGGCATTTTTGGAACTAGCAGGCCTCAGTAGATTAACGAAAAAATGTGACACAACGCGAGTGACGTTCTTTTCTTTTTTGTGTCATTATAATTATTATTTATTTATTCATTCTTTGTCTTCTGCTCTTTAATCCAATAAAGAAATCGCGTTTTAATACAGCATTTAGTGCATCGGAAATAAGTACAGTTTGAGTAACAGCGTACACAAGGTTCAAGGCATAATAAAAGTTTGAATTGCCTGAACCCGCATAAATCCACATGTGCCATAAAATTGGATACAACACCATGAGTACCAAGTAACAAATCACTGCTGCTACATGGTATTCCATCTCTACAAAATACCACACATAAGCAACACACAAACAAGAATGTCATAGAAAACTGTGAACCAAAAAAAAAAACACAGCCAGCTAAAATGTCATAAGGTACGTGCCTTGAAGCTTGTGGTAAAACATGGGCAACAAACTCAATAACAGAGAAATGTCACCAACTGCTGGGTACGACTTGAATGTAGTAATTACAGCTACTAAGAACCAAGCAGCAAATACAGGATGCTCGCTGATAAAATAGAAAATGTCAGGGTATCAAAGCTACTAGATTACAAAAAAGCGTCTTGTAAGGCGTACCGTATGCGCAAGGTAATCGGAATGGCATATACAAATGTGTGCGTGTTCAATACAAACAAGAAAAAGTTATAAAATTCCGAGAAGATTTCTGTAAAGAAATACCAAAACAATCCAATATTTGGCTGTAAATCAGGCACTGTTAGAATGAACCAGTACGTCTTTTCCAAAAATTCCCAAGAGCCAAGTAGTTCGAATGAAAGCCACAACAAGGATCCCAGAAAACCAAGAAGTAATCCACAATTATAAATCACACTTGGGCTCTAACAAAAGTTTAACTTTTAGTTTGCGAGGAGTACCCCTTATGTCACGTGCGTAGAAAGTAACTTACAAAGAACTTTGAAAAAAAAAACAAAGTCAAGAAAGATTGTATGGCGTACCTCTTGTTTATGTACTCTTTGGAGGATAAGAATGAAAGGGCATATCAACATGATAGGGTATAGGCTGAGATAAGATCCAAGAGCCAAAAAAAATAAAGCAAGGATAGTGTTACCACGCAGTGCGTTAAAAAACGCCCACAGCACTGACGTGTTTGTAAAAATTATCGTTGACATACCCACGCACGATAAGATTGTAAACGGGTTGAATAAATAGCTTGTTTGTTAAGGTTTTTTTTTTTTTGAAATCTTTCTACGTGTCAAAAAATAAATAAATCTTTCTGACGCGTCTTACGGCGGTTTGTTGTCAAATGGAATCGTTGGTTTTAGGATACAGAGCCGCCAACAGCAGTGGCAATTTCTCGTAGTGTCGCCACTCTTTATCTTCGTTTAGTATTTTACCTGTCAATTGGCGTAAGTAGTGAGCGCAAAGCGCTATGCTGGTACCTTTTTTAGCGTCTTCGTATTGGAATGGTACGTATGCAGCTGCTATTCCCACAAGAGCTATTGCATTGAATACGTCAAGGGCTAAATTGATTGGTTAACAACTACCACCAACGAAAAGAAAAAAAACTTTGTAGGTTGATTTTACTGTACCAATATACAAGATATGCGTGTAATACTGCGGTAGGGTGCTCAAGGGGTGGAACACGGCCAGTACAAGTGGTGGCTCGTGAAAAGATGAACCAATGTACGGTGATTGGCCTTGAGACAGCCAATGCAATCCTTCCATAACTACCAGGTGCGTCAAAATAAACTCCAATCCAAATTGTATGGCAGTTTATTGTTATTGTGACAACAGTACCTCTTTTGTGACTCGTTATGGGCGTAACTACCTCGTAGGAGCGCTGAAACGCTTCATTAAATCCGCCAAAAAAAAGTAACACGCGGAGCGCCACAGCGGCTACGAGGATGAATACCAACTGCGCTTTCATATCATAGGCAGTTAGTGAAATAAAGAATGGTCAAAACCATTTCCCAACCACATTTATTTTTTTGCTAGCACCAAACAAAAAAGCAATCGCGCGTCTCTCTGGGCAAGAAAGGAGTCAATAAAAGGGCAAACGCCATACTAAAATCAGTACGTTTACAGCAGTCACGCGCACAACAACAAAAAAAAAAAAAAACGTTATTAACTTGCCTAAAGTTCTGTACCTGGAGTTTAATAGCAAGAAGAATGCTTAACCGATTTGCATTGTGTCAACAACCAGCTAAAGCCACGAAAGCCACAACAGCTAATAAAAAATACTTTTCCACACGCACTGGCGCTAGGTCACGTACACAAGAAAATTGGTCCAAAAAATAACTGAACAACTTTTTTTTTTTAGCGCGAGAGGATTCTTTGGACAGCGTAGTGGCCAGTAACGCGCAAACAAATGAATTGCACGTGACACGACAAGACACCGTCGTAGGATTCATAGGTTTGGGTGAGATGGGTAGCAGAATGGCTGCCAACCTGCTGAAGGACGGTGTGCGCGTGATTGGATACGATCTTGATGTCAAACGAATGCAAGCATTCAAGGAGAAAGGTTACCCAAGCTGCACTTTTTGAGTCTTTTTTTTTTTTTGTAAATATGGTGTGACCAATAATTTAGGTACAGCCTAACTTTTTTTCAGGTGGTCACGTGGCATCCGCTTTAACAGATTTTAGTGACACTACTGTCATATTGACGTGTTTGCCATCTCAGAGAGCGGTGGAATCTACCTATTTCGGAGAGAAAGGCCTCCTATCCGCCAAAGGAACAAAACCAAGAATCATTCTCGATTGCTCAACTATGTCGCCAACTACAGCACGTCAAATATCTGCCAAGGCCGCTGAAAGAGATATTGTTCTTGATGCACCTATTTCAGGAGGGGTTCAAGGCGCTCAGGCTGGCACGTTGACATTTATGATTGGCGGAGAAAAAGAAGTAGTGGATAAGGTTGAAACTATTTTACATTGCATGGGCGACAATATTATTTATTGTGGGCACAGTGGCATGGGACAAACAGCAAAAATATGTAATAACTTGGCAGCTTGCGTTAATAATCAAGCAGCTTGCGAAGCATATATTCTTGCTGAGAAATTGGGTGTACAGCCAACGGCCATGACAGAAATATTTAACAGCTCAAGTGGCAGAAGTTTCTTTACAACCGACTACAACCCTATCCCTGGTATCGTTGAAGGAGCGCCATCATCCAAAGGATATGAAGGAGGAGGTAGCATATCAATAGGTACTTTTTTTTTTTTTGTGTTGTCGGTTACAGCGTTCTAGAAAAAGTAGTAGTGTTGATTAAATGACAAATAAATTAATAGGTAGGAAAGATCTCCAACTAGCTTTGGATACGGCACAACAAGAGGGCATACCAACCATGCTGGGTGGTACGTGTGCAAGCTTCCCCCCCTTTAAAAGGGCGCCATCTCATTTACATATTTTGTACAGCATGTGCCCAACAGATTATGAAGCTTATGGAACATCGCGGCTATGGTGAAAACGACTTTACATTTTTGTACCAATTTTTGAAGCAAGGAAAAAAATAAACAAACCCGAGACAAAAATCTAAATACGACGCGTCTAACTATTCCACAATGTAGCGACTACACGTGAGGCGTAACGCTTTTTTTTTTGTTGTTGTTTGGGTCAAACAAAAATCGTCGCGGACAGGAAAGGCGAAATAGCGGGTCAAAGGGAACGACAGGGGTAAAAAGAAGCCGTAGAGAACGAAATAAGAGTAAATAAAGCGATTTTAACTCAAAAAAAGTTTTGTGACAAAATATCCAGAAAAAAAAAAACACGTACGGCGCTACAAACTGAGAAAGAGCGGTGTCAAGGGTTTAAAAAACCAACCGCGAGTAGGTTACGACCAAAAAAAAGGCGGCACAAAGCGCGCGGGCGGTAGAGCGCTATAAACAAACCTCGAAAAGTTTTTTTTCTCACTCGTGGATATTTGTACTGAGCTTCGAAGCGAGTAATAACGTTATTAAACCAAGCCAGCACTACGAAAACTCGATATTTTCGGGAAAGGAGCTCAGTCCTACAACCGTGTAGCCTAAGGGAGGCGTAAATGGAGAAAAGACTATGAGGCACAAACCGAAATCAAATTCCCCAAAAACGCCGGGCGATTCACCTGCGCGGAAGGAAGAGGAAAATTTTTGAGCGGAACGCGCCTGCAGAAATCTCATCTCTTTCCCCTTGGCACAATCGAGAAAAAACAAAAAAAGAACCGGTCGAATCGCAATAAGCGCATTTGAAGAAAATGCAGCAAAAAAACGCGACGTCGCGCAAGCCCTTTTGTTTTTTACCCGATGAACGAGCCCACAGGGAGTGCACGATGATGTGGGACCGCCCATCGTGCAGCACATTTACGGTGACTGGCCATCACGCCTGAGAAACACTCCAAAATACAGGAGCGCGATCGGGTGCGATGGTAAGCGCGAGGACCTATGATGCTGTCGTCTTCTGCCACATAAGCCCCTATGAAAACATGCCGTTAAAAAAGCATAACATAGGTAGTGGCAATTGACTACTGGATCGGCAAACATAGTGAAGAGGGTAGCCTGTATTCATCTGCCGCAAGACAAAACACTTTAGAACAAACGGTTCTACTTGAGTTTTTGAGCGTTTTTGAGCATATGGCTGTAAGTCCTGTTTGCTGTGCAAACGCAATAAATCCTCTCTTCCGATTGGAAGATGGTGATATATCAGTGTTTTAGTTGCACTTACGCACACACACATTCAAAAAACCCCACTAAGTAAATGGCTACTCTAGCCCTTCTTATGTGATAGAAAAGGACGAGTTGTGACTCGCCTCTTAGTATATCCATCGATGACGATGCCAGGTGGGTAATGTGTTGTGCGCATGCAGCTTCAACATTGTATCCCACTCTTGCAGTAGCAGAAAGGGTTCTCTTCTAACATTATAACGCACGTTTAAAGTACGGAGCGTAGAAATGTTAATCGAGTGCATTGGATACTCTCAATGACACAGCAACATCACACTAAATGTAGCGATGTCGTTGGTGACTACAAAGTGCTCTTTTTCCACATGCAATGTGTTAATCGAGTTACTTTGTATCATTAGAATACCACACCTTGTTCACACAATCATTGTCCTTAGTGGACCAATGTGTTGTTTAACAAGACTAGACATAGTACTCCTCCTTCATCTTATCTCTGTCATTGAATGACAGATTGATAAAGAGATGTCGATCGAGTTACTGTCATTAAGACATGTTGAATTGAGTTTGTAGCCCCCTGAGTGGGAAAACAAGTCGGTACAAATATGAGTTGAAGCCCTCAGTGGGCAACAACTACTTGTGTTCCAAAACACACACATGTGCTTCTTCTAGCATTAGAACACTCATCTTGAAGTGTAGAAATGCTAATCGAGCCATGTAAACAAACTTTAGCTATCTCCTCTAGCATTAGAACACTTTACTACAAAGTGTAGAAATGCTAATCGAGTGGCAAGATTTGGTAAATATGCATTTCCTCCTAGTATGTGCAAGTCATATCACTAGGAGTACAAATGCAAGTTGAAGCCCTTAGTGGGCAACAACTGGCAATGTATGAACGCACGTGTTCTCTTCTAGCATTATAACACTTCTCAAGGAATGTGTAGAAATGCTAATCGAGTCCAGAGTCATACAACAAATACAACTCTGAGTATGTGATGAAAGGAATCAAAGTGTTCCAATTAATCCATAGAAGTTGTATAACCACATCCAAAACACCCAATGGAAAGAAAAGTATCAAGTACTTGGGTAATAATAAATGTGGGCCTGAAGCAGTAATGCGAAAAAGGCAAATTGACGGAAAGGCACACAAGCCAAGTACATCAATAAAGTGTAGCTAATTGCTACAACTTGAGAGCTCAACAAGGAAAGGCACTGTCCAAGTACTTGAATAGCAAAGAAAAACAGAAATTAAAAGAGTGTATGAAAAATGATGCAGTTGCAAGCTATTACCGACGATGCCTCAAGGGCTACTCAGTAAAAATAGGCATGACTCATCAAGAAAAGTAGTCCATAAAAAGACACAACCCTATGCTGTTGTGGCAATGTGCTCTATGAGCATCTCTTGCCATAAAAACCATAACCAAGACATACTAGCTTCTTCTCCAACAAGAAAGGCTAGTACTGTCCGGCACCAGGTATTTGTGATGTTCATCAAAAAAACCTTCATCTTACATCCTCCTTGAAAGAGAATAGGATTGTAGATTGAATGGTTTCTTACGAAGTTCATTCTTCAAAAAACCACCTAAAAACCTCAACCACCTTTGGTCTGATGAGAAATTATTTTAAATGCAGCTATCTGCTTTAAAACTCTGATGCAAAAGGTACCTGGTTGAGCCTGCCAGGAGTGATAAGCTTTCTCGAAGGATTAAGCCATGCAAGCTCAGCAAAGAGGTATCCTCGGAGCCGCAAACGGCTCCTTAAAACGGTCGTAACCCACCCGACAAGACTAATAATGGTCACGTCATTTTGCACACAGGAACTTGTTTTCCTAAACGCACTATAACCAAAACTCGTGGCCTCCCCCGCGGATAACCGGGATTAAAGGAAACCTGCGGCTAATACGTAATGCGCCTAGCGCTGCCGATGGGCCCCTCTGCTGCAAGGACCCATCGGTCGCATCCAACGCTCAGGAGCGGACGATCACCCGATCCCATCTTGGTTCGCCAAGGGAAGCAGCCTCCCCTTAGGAAGCGGCGTCCGTACTCCGTCGGGAAGAGCGGCGTTGGGGCATGCGATGGAGTTATGAGGAGTTCTCTCTGACTAGACATGTTTCTAAAAAAAAATTGTTAAAGTTTACATAAGTGAAACTAGGTGAAAGAAAAATGAACATTGTTCAAATCTCGATCCTTCGCTGAATGTGCTTTTTCATAAAAAAGATCATATCGATATAAAGTTGAGAGTTCTCCCCCTCCACGAGTCGGAAGGGCGGCCGACCTATCAGCCAGGCGGTAGGGTAACGGCCTACCGCGGCAGTGACGGGTAACGGGGAACTAGGGTTCGGTTCCCGGAGAAGGGGCATTAGATACGGCCCCTGTACTTACGGGTAACAGCAGGCGCGTAACTTGGCCATTGATTGCAAATCGAGCCAGCGACTGAGTGTAACGAGGCCGGCATTTAAACCGGTCGTCGCAATGAGGGGCAACTGAATGTCGCCCTGAGAAACTATTGGAGGACAAGTTGGGTGCCAGCACCCGCGGTAACACCCACTCCGAAAGCTTATACTTTTGCTGTTGCTGTTAAAGCGCTCGCAGTCCAAACAACGACACAGCTGAGAGGGACAAGGTTTAGATATAAGAATTTATTCTTTTGAACAAACCCCCCGACTCTTTTTCATCGCCCGACCAGGCATAAATGGCTTCGCTCAAACGCAAGGTCAGTTTAGGCTTCGGCCGCTATGCCACCCACCAGCATCCTGGAATTGGGCTTTAAAAAAACAAAAAACAACACTTTACCAAGTGCGACGCTCAAGTCTCATTTTTTACTAAGTATGAACAATATCCTGATATGCAAGTCTGAGTGAAAACTCATGTTCTTCATTAAGGGAATAAAAACATTGTGAACTACAAAAAGTATTTTTGAGATCAAACTTGAGTTAGTCTTCACACTAATAAAGAACACACGATTACTAGGTGCGTACGGGGTAGAGAGTGTGGTATCAGCGAGGAGTGAAATCTTTTGACCTGATCCAAACTACCCGAAGCGAAGGCGCTCTGCAAGGGCGTGGCCGGTGATCTAGAACGATGGTGGAGGGAGCGAAGCGGATTAGAGACCCGTGTAGTCTCCACAGTAAACGATGCCGACTGAATGGGCGCCGGGCAAACCAAGGCTCGGGGCCCGTTCCCACGGGAAACCGAAGTAATCGGGCCCAGGGGGGAAGTATGGTCGCAAGGCTGAAACTTAAAGGCATTGACGGAGCAACACCACCAGGCTCTGGAGGCTGCGGCTCAATTTGACTCAACGCGCGACAACTTACCGGGATCGGACGCTCTAAGGGGACGAACAGACTGAAGGGTCTTTTCCGAGTTAGCTAACGGTGGTGCATGGTCGTTTTAGGCTCGTGGACTTATCTGTCAGGTTTATTCCGATAACGGGCGAGATCGCTACTGTCACATTGATTCCCCCGCTTCGTGCGGGACCCCTGTGCAGGACTGACGGCGAAAAGTCGTAAGAAGCGGCGGCTATAACAGATCCGGGATGCCCCCAGATATTCCGGGCCGCACGCGGCCTACACTGCTTAGTTCAACGGGTTCCTGGGCCGAACAGGCATCCGGGCAAGCCCTGAAACCGCCAGAACACTTCTTCACGACAGCGAGTTAAACCTCAGATTTAATTATCTAAATACGACTACACTTAAACGCACCTTCGGAAACTACCACCTTCAAAAACAAAGTCTGTCCTGAACCTAATATAAAGAGTTAACCCCCTCGTCGAGGCTTTTTAGGAAGTTAAATTCCTTTAATGTTAAGACGAGAAGCGCTGTTAGATGAAATTTATATCTTTGGACTCGTTTCCTTAGTGTAAACATTGAAAGAGCTGTGGATCGTTTCAAATTAACAAATAAGGTTTCTTCTTCACTTAAATGCTTTGACCTGGAAGATTATATCTTTACCAAGGCAAACTTTATTATGAAGCAAGTTTCTGCAATGTTCATAAAAAAATACATGAAAGCGCACCGTGTGGTCGATTTGGATGTTAAGTGTGCTCAATGCTGCTTCTCCGAAAAGACACATGCGTGCTTAGGGACTGGTTGCTGTAACTGTAGCCACGAACGCGGAATGCCTCGTACAGGTGTGTCATCAACGCACCTGGAATCTGTCCCTGTTGCTTGTACACACCGCCCGTCGCATCGACCGATGTGGGTGCGAGTGAGACCAGGGGGGACGACCGGCTTGCCGGTTATCGAACCTGCTCGAACTTGCGCTCATAAAGGATGATGAAGTCGTAACAAGGTTTCAGTAGGTGAACCTGCTGAAGGATCAATACTATTGGTATTAAACCCTTAGAAGCAATTAAACCAACTTTTAACCAAGTTTGAAAGAAAAAATTGGAGTATCAGCTCTGGTTTGGTAAATCTAATCTTACCTCGGTAAGTGAAGGTGTAATCATCCTCTGCTGTGGTGATATCTTGTATATCTGCCAGCTCCATAACCGCCATTTTGGCAAACAAAAAACACAGTCGTGGCACGACTATAAAGAACGTCAAGATTTTCGAAAGAAACCAAACCTTGTCGGTGAACGGTTAGGCACCTCCCCCGAAGAAGGCCATGGATCACTATGAAACCAGCCACCGGAATCGCTCTCATCTGAAGGTGGCATTGCCGAATGCCTCAGGCCGCGTTCTGTATTCTCACGAATCACAGGCAAAGGAGCGTGACTCAGCGACGCCAGCAAAACAAACACTAAATTTATTTGGTGCTGCGTATGGTGTACACACTTAATCTTCTAAAAAAAGAAAGTGGTTGCCACAACTAATTAATAAATTGCCGGAAGTGATGTTCCTCCAGAACTCATGCCTAGCTTACTTAAGCGAAGCTTTAGAGCGAAGGTTGGTTTACATACTGAACTGAAAGCATTAAAAAAAACACAACTTGCGTCCTGAGTTACACTTGGCGACCTGCCTAAGTTAAGCATATCATTGGGGCAGAGGAAAGGAAACCAAAAGGGACTCCCTGAGTAGCGGCGAGCGAAAGGGGACAAGCTCAAGCCTGAATCCGAGCCTAGCATCGGAGTTGTGGGCTAAGGCGTGGTGGCTCTTCCAGACGTTGACGGGAATTACGCACGAGTCGTAGCCGTAGAGGGTGCGAGCCCCGTACGCTGTCAACCGAGGAAATAGAGTCCCATCGTCCAGGAGTAGTATGGTTTGGCCGTGCCATACGAAGTTACCGGGAGGTTACCCGGCAAGGCTAAGTATCGGGAGGTGGCCGATAGCGCACCAGTACCGTGAGGGAAGACTGAAACAGCACTCCTCGATAGAGGGTTAAAAGACCCGAAGCCGGCAAGGGTACAAATGGCACGGAGTACGTAGGTGCCCTGCACCTAATCTGCACATGGCAGACGCTCTTGTAGCGAGGGAAAAGCGACCGGGGCCTTGTGCCCTGGAAGATTATAATGAAACAAAACGTCGAGGGAAGGTAACATAGAAGTGACCAACACAAAAAAGTCATACTGGCTAATTGTGCTGTCCACACCATCCTACAAGCTGAAAAGCATAAAAACGTGGGTTTGGTTGAAAGGACATCAAAAAGCACTTTTAAACCTTTAAATGATGTTGGTTCACTGAAATTACTGAAACCTCCGAATGTACGTCTTCTTCCGAAAGGAACGAAGTTCGTCATTCATCGTCCACAACCTCAATGAGGCTCTATGCCCTTATTGGGCCATGGCCTCCGTGTATCCCGTCTTGAAACACGGATCAAGGAGTTCGCCGAGCGTGCGAGGGTGAGAGATCAAACCTCCAACCCGCACAGAAATGAAGCCAAGGATAAGCTCCTAGGCCGTCAAGTTCTTTATAAAAAAACAAACGTATTACATTACATGTATAAGTTTGCAAAGATCGACATAAAAAACCGACTATGCTATTATCATGTTTTTATGTTACGCAAGTAATTAAAAACACGTCATACCAAAGTAGATACACTTTGCCATCTCCGGCGTTGTTCTCTTGGCAGGCGATAGTACGTTGGGCGATACCCGAAAGGTAGCGATCTATACCCGAAAAGGGGGAAGGCGGGAGAAATCCCGCTGGACGCCCGTAGCGTTGCTGACGTGCAAATCGCTCGCCGGACATTGGGTATAGGGGCGAGAGACCAAACGAGCTGCCAACGTAGCTGGTACCGTTCGAAGTATCCCTAAGGATAGAGGGGGTCCGTGACGCCGGTCTCGTCTCGTAGAGCCACTGGAAAGAGGTATCGGAGGCCAAAGTTGCCATCGACCTATTATCAAACACATAAGAGGCGACCGATCACAGGCCGAATGGCTGTGATCACCGAGACGGTGGACCCCTATTGGGCCGGTCTTGATAAGCAGGACTGACGAGACGGTTTTAAACGCGAGCAGCAGCAAAGGCGCCCGAATAGGCAGTAACCAAGACAACGAAGGCGGTGTTCCAGTTTAGACAGCTGGAAGGTGGACATGGAAGTCGTCATCCTCTAAGGAGTGAGTAACTTCTCACCAGCCGAATTGGGACGCGCCGAAAATGGATGGCGCTAAACTGCCTTAGCCGCCGCTGCGCGATCGCCCCGGCTCGGCCCAGGGTGCGGTAGGACGGCGTGCTGGTGGCGTAGAAGGGGGCGGTGGCGTCCACCCGGAGCCACCAGCAGTGATGATCTTGGTGGTAGTAGCAATTGGAGCCTGGTGAAACAGTGTTTATCACAGCCAGGTCGCCCAAGTGGGGAAGGGTTTCGCGGTGATGGCATTCAGCTGCGAGTTAGCCGGTCCTAAGCCAGCTCCTAATAGAGTATACTGTTTGATGCTGGCAGACGACACCTTGTTCAGATGAACTTTACGGTTCTGAAGACTGGTGGAAGTCTGCGATGCTTTCAACTCGGCGAAAGGCAACCTGGTGAGTAATCCAGGGCATGGGTAAGGAGGATGCATTTGCTTTAGAAGTGGCAACACTGAGAGAGAGAGCGCACGCGAGCAACCACACTTCTGCGGGGCCTTCTCCCGCGCCTAAGCTATTCGAGGGAAACTCCCCGGAGCCACGTAAAGCGGCGAAGGGAAAGAGTCGAGGGTAGCTAATGGGAAAGCACTTTTGCTTTCTAGGGGTGTTGGTGAGCTCGTTCTCACGAGGCTGCTCCTCTCCGAAGCCGACACTTTCGGTGTTCAGTGTCCTCCAGGCTCATACCGTACCGAAAACCGCATCAGGTCCCCTAGGTTAGTCACCTCTGGCGCTGCACGGTGTAAACGGCGTAAGGGAAGTCGGCATACGCGGCCCGTAACTTCGGGAAAAGGGCTGGCTCTGCTGACCGGGACCCGGGACGACGTGTATCTGCGCTACTTCAGTGTAGCCCCTTCGGGAACGGCGCACAGTCCCTGCAAAGAGGTCCACAAGCGGATCATGGCGGAACTCTCAGAAGCTTAGAGAACCCAACTGTTTACTTAAAACTTAGCCCTTTGATACCTCCTCTGAGGTCTGACAAAGGGTGACTCCTGCCCAGTGCTTTGAAAGTTGCGGTGCTTAATTTCACCCAAGCACGGGTTAACGGCGGGAGTAACTATGACTCTCTTAAGGTAGCCAAATGCCTCGTCATGTAACTAATGACGCGCATGAATGGATGAATGAGGTTCTCGCTGTCCCTACGCCGACCGTGGCGAAACCACAGAGTCGCGAACGGGCGACTTTTCTACCAGCGGGGAAAGAAGACCCTGTTGAGTTTGACTCTCACCACGCTTAGGGGCTTGGCACTGGAGGTATAGGGTAGGAAGTAGTTTTTTACGAAAGGTGTAACACTTCTACTCCGGAGGTCGGGCCCCAGACGCATTCAAAACGGGCGAAAGCGCCTGCCTCTTCGGAGGACGTGGCGCTGCTCGAACCATACAAGTCGGTCTTTAGGTTGAGGCGGGCCCAATCGAAAGTGCGGACTACCTTCCGATTCCGGACTTTGACAAGCATTAAGGCGGACAGCGCGTGGCCGGGAGTTTGGCTGGGGCGGCACATCCGCTATAGGGTAACACGGATGACCTAAGGGGAGCTCAGTGGGGACAGAAACCCCACGTAGAGGCCAAGGCTAAAAGCCCCCTTGAGCAAGAGTGGAGCCATCGCTCTTGCACCCTAACGGGAGGCCTAGAGATCCCTCGTGACTAGTCATGTAACCTGACACTGGGGTGACAGAAAAATTACCATAGGGATAACTGGCTTGTGGTCGCCAAGCGCTCAGAGCGACGCGACTTTTTGATTCTTCGATGTCGGCTCTTCCTATCCAGGTGTAGCAGAATGCTCCAAGGGTTGGATTGTTCACCCACTTACGGGGAACGTGAGCTGGGTTTAGACCGTCGTGAGACAGGTTGGTTTTACCCTACTGGTGGGCCTATTTTATTAACATGCGCGTCGTCGGTAGCGATGCCTCAGTACGAGAGGAACGGGCATCGGTGGCCTCTAGTGTCCGCGGACGTCCGAGAGGGCGGTTCGCGAAGCCACGCCATTGGGAGTACGGCTGAAGGCCTCTAAAGTCGGAAACCCAGCCGCCAAGAGCCGCGCGGCGACATTGTCGTTGCTGCGCCTCCTCGAACGAAAGGCTTCGGCCCGCAAAGGTTCTACACTATGGCACAAGTAGCACGTCTTAGCAAACGCCCGCAGGGGCCCCGTAAACCACGGGAACTCGAACAGGGTCTTAGGGCATTTACTGTTGTAAGCTAGGGAGTCGCTCAAGCCTTCGGGTGCGACGACCTGCTGAGGCAGAGGCCCGACTAAATTGTATTCAGAAATCTTCATTTATTCGTTTTCATGCTCCTCCACACTGAGACGTGATTTTTGATCTACCCAACACAGACATCACATATTTTTATATCTTAATTTAAAAGCACTTTTCACAGTTTCTTTGGAATAGAGTTAAAAAAAAGATAGTTTATTACTACTTTCACAATTTAAGAGTTTTAAATTTTGTGTCCGTAAAAAAATTGACATTAACTCTCAACATATTGTTTTTTGATTTTTAAATGTTTTTTTGACTTTTAGTAAGACTTTTTGTTGGTGTCAAGCCACAATATTGTAGATAATGCTTGTATTAGTGTTTTTTTTGAGGTTTTTATTTATAGGTGTTGATGATAAAAAGCACTAATATCTTTGTTTGAGATTTTGTATATAATTACAGTTTTTTTGATAAACACTTTTATGAGTTATAAAAGTAGAATTGTGTAAAAAAACCATAATTTTTACTTTTCAAATGTGATGGCTGATCAAAAGCTTTTCAATCCAAAACAACTGGGTTATACCCTTCATAGGTAATGTATGCCTAGTGAAGTGATTATTTGACAATTGTTTGATCTTTTACATAAACTCAACTACTACACAAGCTTCAAAATCTTGATTAATTATTTTACAACAAAACAATACAACTATTAATTTTCATATTGATAACAAAGCCTTTCATCCAAAAAAATGATTTCGCTATTTTAAATGTGCTCAGTGGTTTTTGTGTGAAGCTTGTGTTATTTTCATCAAGGATAAAGAATGTTATGGTATAATTATTATCTTTGGCAAACAAAAAGTATTTTTTTTTTCTCCAATTTACTTTGAAGTAATTTAATTATGGCCTTAAATCTCTATAATTGTATGCCTACCATGAAATCTCAATTCCACATATCAAACTGCATTAAAAACCATGTAGTGATAAAATTTAAAAAATGGAGTAACATCACATTTAGT
>JALMLS010000379.1:0-128213 GCA_038496445.1 Trichosphaerium sp. ATCC 40318
CCATTTGGTATTTCTTTTGAACCTCAACGTTATCATCTTTTGGTGCAGCTACAACCTTCTTTGAGGAGCTATTATTAAGAGAAGGTGATCGTGAATAACAAAACGTAGGTGATGCACCAGCAATCTCATAGGCGTATACAATATCACCTAAACAAGTACTTAGAAACTTATGGTAATCCCAAAAGAAGATGAAATGAAGAAATCAGTTCTTGTCTATCTTACCGACTTGTGCTATAGGATCAGTATGGCGAATCCATTTATCAACGTGATTATTAACAATAGAAACCAGGGCAATCTAAGTGAAAATTGGTGGACTAGTTTTAAAAATCTACGTACTCTTTCCTTAGGCAGACTTGCAATTACAGATAGTTCTTTAAGTATATCATTAGCTGTGCTACCCTATGTAATTGCGTTAATGTAATCAACATCATAAAATCAATAAGCCGTACCTCTCGCTCAACAAGCACACCAAACTTTATAGGCTGTTTCTTAGAGTCCAAATAAAACACTAAAAGCTCAATGGCACGCTTTGTGTCAATTGGAAGAGGTAATGACAAGAAAGTGAATGGATCAAACTTAACAGACTTGTGACCACACTCTCCTTGTAGTGTGGACTTGAGTTGGCCCTACGAAGTTTTGTTAAAAGGTGACTAATACAAAGAACAACAAGTACCTGGAACAAGTCAACTATAATTGACGCATTCCGCTTAATGTGATTACTCCAAAACTCATCTGCAAGCTCCTCATCAGGTTGGCCAGTATAATCAGGGTTCTCAATGTACGGTTTCTTTATTATACGGTTGAGATCTTCGTGTAAACCATCAAGCAAGAACGCAAGTAACTAAAAAAATTGTTAAAACTTTTGTCATCAATTAACTTTGATCCTTACTTCTTGGGCATCTTGTTGTTGAAAGCCATTAAATTGAGGGGCAAATTTAGCAATAGTTTGCTTGAATTCTATAGGAGAAACCACATAATTTGGTGTTGATGACTGAGCAGTTGATCGTGGCCATACCTATCAAAAAAACAAGTCAGTTACTTTGATAATCTTTGTTGATACTACAACTTTACCTTCTTTATGAGATCTGCGTATATATCCGCTATCTCTCCGTGCATACCAAGAACATTATCGCGGTTTATTTCTTTAATGTATCTGTTGGACACAAAGTAGTCCTACGGAAGATAAGCGACTTGAAGGGTATTAATTGAATGAGTACGCACCTTTAGGATTTGAGTATTTGAGAGACATTGCAATCCAGAGTTCATGAAACAAGTGTTACCAAGATTTTTAAGTCCTGTAATACCAGGCGTTATAGGATAAGTCTTGGCACGTTTGGAGTCATCAGGAGCTTTACGCGGCCATGTACCATCCTTCTTTTGACGTTCAAGGATTACTTTATGTCCTTGCCTAATACCCATTTGTTCAAGGGTCATATCTTTTACAGACAGTGAGAAATTACATTGGATTTTTTACAAACTATTTAACGCACCCTGACTGTTCTCTAATAATAGCGGTGGAGATGTTTCAGCATTCCAAATACGTACTAATGAGATACTACGGATACCAAGGTGTATACAAGCCTAATAAAAGGTGAGATTAAATTCGAATGAAAAAGGAAAATAAAGTACCTCTTGTTTCAATTCTTTTATAGTTTTTACACGTGAAAAAGAGAACTCGGAGTACTCTATTTTGCGATCATCTGGAAGACAAACTTTTGGTTCCAACTTTATTACCATAAAAATAGGGTATGCTTCGACCTAGTTTTATACTTTAGTATATTATGTAATCAAATTTCAACGTCAAAGATGTCGAACACTAAAATTTTTTGAATTATTTATTGTACGTACCTCAAGCACAGAATCGGTTTTCCTCTCAATTACATAGCGTGGTACTTCTATTGTTTGTCCATACCAATTCACAAATGCTGTCCATACTTCTTTAGGAACAAAAACGAAATCCAAGCCAGCTTTGAGCCCTTGAAAACGTTGTTAGAATACATTCAAGTCTATTTATTTTTTGAATAACAAAATCCTTACCTGGCTTTAATCTGTATTGATCTATTGGCATTGGTTGATTTAAATAGTAAGATACAAAGTTCCAACTCTCTGGTTTTATAATTATATGCTTATTGTACACACAGCCAGGTCTTTTACGCGATTTTTCGCTTGGTAAACCTACAAACATTAGTTTCAAAAACAAGGTCTTCTCCGTTCGATTGTTGAAGCTATAGTAACTTACTGACTGATTTAGATCCACCTTCAGCATGCATGGGTGTATATCCAACACAATGTGCCCACTCTGACCACCATTGTTTTGAGACAACATACCTACAGAAGTTATAATTGGAGTAAACATTAATCCTCAAACCATTTTGTTCCAGCCTTCATGTTATTGTTTCCACGTTCTAATAGGGTTGCAATTACATCACGCTCTTCTTCAAAGGTACGTGGAAGAACACCAATAGTTGTATGAACCATCTATTGATGAAAAAGAGTTAGAAATCTATTGAAAAGAAAAAAAAAAGATTTACCCTCTTCATTACATCCAGAAGCGCCCACACCTTGACATCATTTTTAAAGCATTCAATAAATTCATCCAGCTTAAGTTCATCTGGTTGTTCTTCATTGTTGATACCTACAAGAAGATTAAAAAATAGATTATACGAGAAACAGATGAAACAAAAAAAAACCCAACTTACCTCTGACTTTCATGAATGTTATATCAACTTGAACTTTGACATGATCAACTTCTTCATCTGCATCATTATGTATATTACCGACAGATCTAGAATGAGGCCGTTTAAGCCTTTTTTTGATTTTTGGTACAACAGGGACAGCAACTGATTTTGAAGGTGTTCTGGAGCCATTAGACTCAAGAGCTTTACGCTAACAGCTTATTAGAATCTTTGTTTGTAATAATTTTTTTCTTACCTTCTCTTCCTTATACAGTGCTGCATAATCAGCACTACGCGCCATAGGAGGCGCAGCATCATCTGGAGTTGACCTTGAACTCTAAAAAAATATGTTAACAAAAGAAGATTTATATTTCTCAGACTTGCTTTTGGCAGCGGAATTTCTACGTTTGCAACGCTTGGTGTAGTTTTTGAAGTAATACTAAGAATGATGCGATACATTTTATACATCTCATCCTTACTCATCAATCCATCCCTATTCGTATCGAACATCTAACAAGAAAATCAGAGAGAAAAATCCAGAAAACCAAAAAAAAAAAGTAATTCTTTTATCGTGGCGTCGTAACGTCAACGAGATATCCCATTTCTTTTCATATTGTTTGTAAAAAAAACTGTCGTACTCTGAATACAAACGCGAGCTTTGTTTTGATTTTCCCGAAACAAATATCAGACAGTCCTTTGACGTAATTTTCAAAAGTGACAGTTTTAGCTCCATCCTCTTTAATAAACCCATCAAACAAGCGACCACCAAGAAGATCTGGTACAACTGATGATATAACATTCATAATTGTAAACTTATCAACTTCATTACGTCCCTTTAGGTACAAAGGACCCTAAGAGATAATCAAAAAACCGCCAAAAAATAAAATAATGAAAAAAAAATCTTACACGCTCTACCAAGCGACGGTAGTGTCGTTTTAAGTAAGAGAGCTCCTCAACAGTGAACTGAGTCTCTTCCTTTAAGTTAACAGGCGCTTTAACCTAGCACGCAGTGAGTGGTTGGCGTTAGAAATGTTTCTGTAAATCTTACTGGCTCATTAGGTTCTACTTTGACTGGTGGCTCTTCTTCTGGCTCAATCTACAAAAAAGGTGTAAGCCAGATATGAACGTTACAAAAATACAGAATTCTCTTTTATGAACATAATGACCGAGAACTTGCCTTTGGCATCTTGTATGAGATCCATTCTACCACAGATAGACCCACATCAGCATTGGTCATAGTCCACGCATCAAATTCCTTTATACAGAATTATAAGCGGCGAGAAAAGACGGTTTTTTTGTTTGTGTTTTTTTTTTTCCATCCATTTTTTCTCGTACGTCAAGTGTCATTTTAGTACTTTTTTTACACGCTCGCATACTATCCGTAGCGAATGGTTTTATTTTTGATTTTTCCAAACCGGATTCAGTAATAAGAGCCGTCAAATCGTCAACGTCCAGGTAACCTATTCCCTCATTACTTATTGTGTATATAAACAATAATTGCGTACCTTTGTTTTCGGTATCATACATAGCAAATACAAATTGAACCTTTTCTTCGCGCATACCCTTTGTAAAAACGACAACGCCGCTAATGAAATCCCGGTACGACATTTTGTCGTGGCGATTAGCAAAAACCATAAATATACGCTCTGCGATGTCCTGAGGCACCCAACCGCCTGTTCATATGAGCATGGATGCATAATACGAATTGTAGGCCTACGCACCGAGGACAAATTTTACAAACGTTTGTTGGTCCACATATCCGGCCAATTTCTCTGTAGGGCAAAGCTTTTGAAATCCCTTGTAATGTTTAGAGGAGAATTACGCGCAAACATGTCGTACCCTTAATAGGCGATCCACTTCCTTCTCCTTACCTAAAAACATACGTCAATTAGCTGTTTGGCGCCTTTATAACGTACATCGTTGGAGCGCTGCGCTGTATGGTATTATTTTTGATGAACGACCGCCCATAATACACAATTTAGGTTTACTAACACAATGCAATAAACATTTATGTAACTGTTTTAACGCTTTTTTTTTTTCGTTTTTGGCTTTTCTTGTTGACCATCATTGAACAAGGGTTACTGACTTTCAAATAAAACAAGCCAAAAACAAAAATACAGAAAGCGAAAGAAGTAACTTCTAGTTTATTGCAAAAGGTTAACACTTATTCAGTAAACCAAACAAAATCTCCAAATCGGTACTATGGCTATTTGTGTCCTAGTTGGCTTTAGTTCATTATCTTCCAAGTGCCCAAAAGTTTCATTCTTGATTGAACAAGGCGCTTTACTCACACCCGTTAGATTGTAAGTTACTGTTGAGTTGAAAATAAATAGATTTTGAATGAACCTTGTATTTCATAACCGCTGGAATAGAAGCTGCTTTGCAAACATAGATTCTAATATTTAAACGCTAGTGCTTCTCACTTTCCACACTAATCACATCATTGGTTTTAAGTACTATTCAAGAAATCGATAGCTTCAGAGGCTACATGTGAGATTCTCATTAGATTTTGTCCACAAGAGTGGAAGGAGTGAAAAAAAGTTAAGGGGTCTGTTTCGAAAATTGCCAAAAAAAAAATCAATCATGTGATTGAAACTATTCTCAATTACATTCGGAAAAAGTCGCTCAAGCAATAGATAGGTAGTTTTTTGTTGCATAGAACGTATTTTAAGCGATCAAGACATCCAACTGGCGCATTATTAAAGATATTGCACGACACAAAAAGTTAAAAAATCTTGAAAGTGTTTCACTCTCTTCTACGTAAGGAAACAATGCGTAGAGCACCAACAGCATCCAGAGAATGTTTTTCGTCGATATTCACAGTGATGGGAAGTTTATTGACTCGATGTACATCACGTCAAAGCTTGTCAAAAGGCACTTTACATCCTCCACTAAGGAAGAAAACCAATATGAGCTACAAGAAACCCTCTTCTGATTCTAGTACGTCACAATACCACGTGACCTTCAACAGTTCTATTTCGCTTACAACATTTAGACAATAACACAAAGTCTATCCCATACGGACGGGCAGGGCCCAGTGGATCGCCACACATAGCTTGTGCGTACTTTTTGAATTCGTTTTTTACCAGTTTCATCAACAGCTTCGTTAACGGTTTTAGTTAACGAGCCACCAGAGCCACGAAGAACGGCTAACTGCTCTCCTGAACCAAAGTACGTAGAGTAAATCAACTACTTTTTATTTTATTTTACACCGTCACTTGTTTTTGACGTCATAAAAAAAATAAAAATCT
The DNA here is from genome assembly GCA_038496445.1 of Trichosphaerium sp. ATCC 40318. NCBI lineage: Eukaryota > Discosea > Flabellinia > Trichosidae > Trichosphaerium > Trichosphaerium sp. ATCC 40318. The sequence goes on from JALMLS010000379.1 coordinate 5,927, forward strand.
CCTTTGCTTACAATTTGCTATAGAGCGTCACCGACAATAGATAATGTGGACCTCTCCAACCACATATTTAAGAGTACGTTTTTTATGTTTTGTGTTCACGTTGCTAATACCAACTTAGTAAACTGCGAGCAGCAAACAGAAGAACCTGAACAGCTGCTTGATTTTGAGTACGTTTTCAGACTTTTTTTTTCACCTAAACTGCGCTCTAACGACTTTCTCAGTCTACCAGAGCGTAAAATGGTTTTAGATAGGAACGGTAATCGCTCTGCCGGCGATTGGAAACACATAGGGCAGTTAAATGCATCGGTTTTTAATAAAGCCACACGGTTGCTCTGCCACTTGATTCGTCATGTGGTAGAGCAAAGCGCTATCAAGGTATCTTGGAGAGGCGCATACAGCGAAATACGAGACCTTCCAGGCTGGAGGGCGTTTTTCGAAAACAATTGGACGGAGTTCTATACCTTGCTCGGCTTGAACACGGTCGAAAGAGAAGAGCTTGATTACTGCCTTTACCGACTAGTGGAGAACAGGCATATGGTTGCACACGACGGTCAAAAACCGTTAAAAAAAGTGTCTGGTTTTAAGTTTGCAACGAGTATGACTGATTCATTCTATTTTGTAAGGAGAAGTTTCAAAATAATAACTGGTAAAGTGCCAGCAGAAGCAGAAACATCTCGACTCTTCATCGGTTCGTACATTCAACAAACAGTTGTTTTTGTTCCTTTTTTTTTCTTGTTTTTCAACGCTAACTCTATATGTAGACTGTATGAGAGATATGCTCGAAGAATTCAACTTCTTGATGGAGAATAGAGAGGGTTTTTACACAGAAACCGAGGTGCAACAAATTGTTTGTGAACACCAAATAGAAAATGAAGCACTTCGAGCAGAAAACAGAAAACTGCAACTAGAAAATAAGCTCTTGAGGAGGTTGGTGGACATCCCAGAAAAGAAAGAAAACAAAAGAAAGAGGGAGAAGGACGAAGAAGATGAAGAAGACAGTAATGAAGACAAGGACTTAATTGAACATCATCCAAAAAAAAAACAGCGAAAGTCACCATTAAACTGACTTTAATTAACTCTTCTCTAAAACCTTTTTCAATATAAAACTTGTACAGTAATTGACTTAAATAGAATAAATATAATTAGATTAGTTAGATTTCGTAAGTCTACTATTGACAGCTTTTTTTGAGTAACGAAACACTATTTTGGTCTTTTCGTGTTTTTAGCTTCTATTTGTTAGGTGTTAAGTCTTATCCTCACCCTAAGTTCAACCAAACATCTTACCTTTCTCACCAAGCGATGGAGACTGTGGGTGCAGGTATCTAAAGTTCACTACTACCAAACGATATAATCCTTTTCTGACAAGCGTAGCACGTGCAATTAGCCAAAGTCGTATGCTTTCTTTGGTTTGTTACATTAAAGGTTGTATTGCCTCCAAGAGTTTACATTATATAACGGTGCGGAGATGTGAAATCATAAAGACGTATCGCACATGACCGTAGAAAACAGGAATCTAAACACTCAAACTTATTTTGACGAACTGCTTGGCGCTACTGAAAACATAGTTTGAACACCCACATGCTCACAAATAATTTAGTGTCTTGTTTCAGTCAGCAATAACGTTCCAACAATAACAAGCTAATTTTTACTTTAGAATGCTCTTAAAGTAGCACGGTACTGTCAAAGGACTCCATCAATTTAAACTGTGAAAGAGATCCGTTATAACAGAGGGATAACGTATGATTTAAAAATACAACCAAATCTGTTAGCACATTCTGCTTTTCTAATGTCATCATCGTTAAGGCACTACCGGGAAGGTATTATTATTGTACTTTGCTTTTTACAGATTTTCGAGCATAACATGCAACATAACTTTTATATAGTGGCTATTCTGTCGTTTAAGAACTTATCCTTTACAACATCTATAACTTGACTCATTTTTGTGGTATCCAAAGCGCTAAATTAAACACGTCAATAATCATAATCAGTACCATTATCTCATGTACCAAGTTGCGTGACAATGTATTAAGTGCCTATCACGCCTCTTTACACAGCCTAGAACCTTCACTTCAATCAACTGCAAGGCTATAAAATGTTGTAAGCAAATCTTTTGAGATGGTTTGGTTTTTTTCGCTTACCTTCTAAAGTTGATGGTTCTTTGGGTACAGTGGGGTATTGCTTCATAAATTTTGAAGCCCCTCGAGTTGTTTTAAGCCTTTTACTCAGTATATCAACCTTGTTTAAGAATACAACCATTGGTTTGTTCTACAAAGAGAAACCTTGTCAGAAAGCAAAAAAAACGTTTCCTGTCTCATACGTACATGAAAGACAGGCATGTTGGCGTGTTCTTTCCATAGATTTAATGCAGTATTTAATTTTGTACTAGTTTTATCTTCTGGATCTTTAACATCATACTCATCAACAGCAATAATAAAAATGACAGCCATGACATGGTTAAAAAAGTGAAGCCTGTTTTTGTATACATTAAAAAAAAGTCAAACCAGCTTCGCAAGCGTACCATTTCCTTCTTTCTGTACGTTGTCCACCGACGTCTACGATATGCCACATGTGTTTGCCCACAGAGCATCTAGTCTCAACCACGCCAGTAGTGCTTTGTCGAGCTTGTAAAATATCTGCGTGGCTAGGCTGGTATCTAAAAAATAAAACTTAGATATTTTGAAAAACTTTCTTGTATCTTGCTACATACGTTTCTCTAGTAATACTAATTGCTTTGTTCATCAAATGAGATACATTATGCATAAAAGTAAATTGATTCTGTTCCCAATAAGTAAGCACTAAAGTGAGGATTAATCAACTGCGTAAAAACGACTCAAATTGCTGTGATAGTAACCTTTTTCGTTCTTCCAAAGCTTGGATATATCCTTCCCAAGTTCGGGGGATATTTCAGAGTTATATGGATTTAATTTCATCATAGAATCGAGTAATTTAAGCAACTCCTCGTCGTCTCCCTGGTAAAAAAAAATCGATCAGAAAAAAACGTTACATGGCACGTGACAACAAAAAAAAGTTTCAAATTTAGTTCACAAAAAATACCTCGTATTGGTCCAAAAATCTGGCGGATAAATATTTAGCACTCTCTATGAGGTTCTTTTGTATTACAGTCCTATATAAAACGATTCAGTTTTTATTTAGAAGGAGAAAGGTCCGACCTAAAGTTAGCCATTTCGGCATCTGAAAATGAACCATAAAGAGTCTGTATTTGCTTACGAATAGTCTGAAGGTATATATTAGTGGTAAACAAGGCGTAATCGGAAGTACCGATTTACCAGAACCAGAGATGCCCAACAGGAGTAAATCCAAGTTCCACTTACGCTCCTAGAGCCATTGTAATTACGGTAGTGTATCGTTTAAAATAAAACAATAAAACAACCCACAAAAACGACAAATTGGGCACGGTTGATGAAGAAATACATATGGCACGTGATATTACCTCTTTCGCACGTTTTATCATATCATCAGCGTATGCACGAGGCCTTGCATTAGCTATACAAGCTACTTGACCCATTGAACGATACAAACAGACTAAATAACGTAACTCGTGCGTCGGACTAAAAGTACATTAATTTTTTTCCGAAAAACAAACTCCGAACGTTTTGGGGTTAAGGATGGAACAAAATATCACAAACAGCAAATTTTATAACGGACTAGATAAAGTTCAAAAAGGGCAAAAATAAAACTGCCAGAAAGGAATGAGCAGTTTTAGAATGTTTTGTTCAAATTGTCTCCACGTGTTCCTGTTTAAAACCTGCGAGCATACGTACACCGCTTATGCCAGAGAAACATACCACTTTAAGAAGGTGTAGTTATCGAGTTTTTATATTTTCTAGAGATCCGTCCTCGCCCCAAAAATAAAGCTTTACGCACAGGTATGTTCTCAAGGCTTGTAACGCCAAAAGAGGAAGAAATGACCAATCTCTTGGATTTCTATAGAAATAAACCACTGCTTGATACCAAAAGTGCTCTGTAATAAACGATTACAAATGTACTGTTGAAAAAATGTGGTGCCTTTGCGATGACTTCTTTGCAGAGCTTGATAGTAAGGCTTTTTTCCATTTGTATTGTGGATATGCCAAAGAAAGAGAATAGGCAAGGTTATTTAATACAACACCTCCACCAAACTCATGACGCATTTGGTTCTGAGCAAGTCTGTACCAATCATCTGGGTTCTTAACATTTAATTTTGTAGCAACACTATTTATAAAAGCCTTGACATTAATATCACTCTTCCATGCATTCCTACTGACGCGTCCTTTGAACCAAAATCAATGAGTGGTTTTAATAAAGACGATAGTATGTACTGAATCCATTAAATCGCCAAAAGGTCCATTCTACGTTTGTATACACTGAGGATAATAAGGCAGCAAGAGAATAATCGCAATGACTTTTTTGTTGTTAATTCGGATGTTTCGGTTCAAGACTCACCTCAGAACAACACGACCGCCTTCTATTGTTTCTATTTGTTCCCTACTAACGCTGTACCAGTCTTCTAGCGTTGTGAGACCCATGTGTTCTTCTACCTAAAGGAGAATATTAATATTCTTTTCGTAATCAGATAACAAGCATACATTGTGAACAAACTTTGTCTTATTCTTTTGTAATGACCAGCGACTTGGTAATGGTTGTCTGGTTTGCTTTGATGAAACTGAAATGTATCTATTAGTCAATGTTATTTGTTTCAAAAGAGCTTACTGAATCGGGATGGCGACCAATTATAATCAGGATAAAAATCGTTTAAAAACTTTTGAACAGAACCATACTGCCTACATAAAAATTAGCTCAAGTCTCGTACCTATGAATTTACCCAACCAACCCAGATCCTCCAACACTTCGCATTTGAGTGTTTGTTATACGATACCAATCTTTCATATCACGAATTCTTAGTGACTGTTTAACCTAAAAAAAATGGGTGAATCTTCTAAAAAGAACTGTTGTGACATACCGACTCAACAAAGGCTTCTTGGTTATCTCTTGACTGCCAAAACCTTTGAGGAACTTTCTTAAAATACCATGGTATCCAATTATACTGAGGGTATACTTCAGATAGCATAGCGTGTAAACTACCATCGTAGAATCTAGAAAAAAAATACATAAGACCAAGTTGCAACGAATCATTAGAAGTCGTACGCAAGCACTTGCTTGCCACCCACAGCAATCACCTCTAAGCCATTTACACCATACCAATCTTCTAAACGTTGAATACCAAGGGCTGTCTCAATCTAGAAAAGCTACTATTAAACAACCGAAAAACACAAAAAGAAAAGTACAAATATGGAAAAGCACGTGCTTGTTTGATTGTGGCCAAACGCTGCAAAGGAAGTCTCTCACGCGATCGTCTAACGGCAGCTAAATACACATTATTTCATGCCTAAGTTGGATAGCACGCACAAAAGTGATTTGAAAGGCGTTGTTTACGAAAACTTGTCTCGTTACTGTCACTACTGTTTTAGCATGAGGAACGATAACCATTAGATGTCTTACGTGTGATAGGCTCGCTTGGCAGCTCGTTGTACGAGTTTATAGCGAACAGAGCATTGTGTATAAGTATTAGGCTTAGAGCGAACGCATATAGCGCCTAGATGATTATTAAGGTGTATACGCATAGTAAAGCAATAAACGGAATTATTTGCTCAAAATCGGTGATAACTGATTCTTCCAGCAAGAAACACGCACACGTATGTCTGTTACAGCGCACAATCATCTCTCAGTTAACGTTACTTCAATAAAGAACAAACAAGACTTTTCAAAAACTTTTGTTTTACTGTTGGGTGATAAAAATAACAGTATTCAAAGTAGTCTCCTGTTGGAGCTGGCAGCATGACTTTACGCCTTTGATTGCTTTAACTCATTCTGTACCCAGTTTTCAAGGCCTCCTGTAATTACTAACGCCTGTACAGCTTGTCCCAAAGGTGCAAAAGGAAATTTGTTATCGCCAATCTCAATGACAGAGTTTTCAAAATCGACAACAGATTTTTCTGCCAATCTTCGTGTCAAAACGTTTTCGGAATCTCCATAAGTCTTACGCATATGCTCAATTACCTCAGGTGATTCTATGCAAATAAAGCCATTATTCCAAGCGTTTCTGCGGTAGGTTTCACTGAAGGAACCGGCAATTACAAGAGGTATGCCTACATTAGATAAATAAAAGTTTAAGGTTTTTTGGTCGTACCTTTATGTTTAAGTGCGGTTACAGCCTGCTCTCTTGAACTTCCTGTACCAAAGTTGAAGCCCGAAACAACAAGATCTCCTGATTTTACTATAGACGCGAAGTCTTTATCATAGTTTTCCATAACTACTTTGGCTTGCTCCTCTACATGTAAATTAAAATAAATCAATTAGGTATAAGTCGCTTCATGCCTGCTGTAATTTGTTCGTTGTACGTGTACTTTCCAGGGTATATTCCGTCAGTGTTGAGGTTATCCTGATCACATATTACTAGAGGTGCTTCAAGCCGTTTTGGGAAGCTACAAACAAAGTTAAAAACCATCTAAAACAGCTAAGTATTGTTTACCCTTCAAGTATATTGACAGCTGCGCTTGATTGTGACTTTATCTATTAAAGATCAATTAGTACTCTAAAGCAAAGATGCTTGAGTCTTGCCTCGTTTTTCTCAATTGAGTAATCTAATGGAATACTATCATGATCTTGAGCTCCACTGATGTATCCTTTGATTGCTGAAGCTGCCACGACCTCTGGAGATGCCAAGTATGCTTGAGCATTTCTACAATGTTACAATAAGTAAAGTAAAACTATACATAACGAATGAATTACCTGGAACCCATACGACCTTTAAAATTTCTGTTTGTAGCTGAGATACCAACTTCGCCATCTCTTAGCAAAAAGTTATGCCAGAGCTCTATGGCTTCTAGAAATTTACGCACTCAAGAAGGCCCTTTCCCAGTCCAATGCAAGGACCACATCCAGGAGGAAGTGGATTGGCACCTGAAGCCAGTAAGGCTTGCCAATCGCCAGCCAATTGTGAGTCTCTTTCGACTATTTCAACAATTAATTAACTCAAAAAAGATCAGAGTTTACCTTCGCTAGATGCTGCTGCAATGTATAGTTCGACATGCTCAGCAACCTTGTTACCTAATTGTATGTTACTAATGCGATTAATACCTTTGGTCAAATGGTACCCTTCAATATTTCTGCAGCACGTGCTAAATCCTCTTTTCGTGAATTAACACAACTAGATATAAACTTAGCAACCATATCGTTGTGCGTATGTTAATACCTGACAATGTACGCCTTGTTTATCTTGATCTTTTTTTCTTGTACTTCGGATACAGATGTCATAACTTTCACGTGATTTGGTCCTGACACATGTGGCCTTACAGTAGCCTACCAAGACGTTAAAAAATTGTTTCACTGATTTCAAACAAACGCTGTACCAAGTTAAGTTTTAATGTCTTGTTGTATGGAGCGCCCTCATCTGGAGTTAATTTATCCTTAAGCTCGCTCAATTCTTTTATAGTTTCGTTGTTATATCTTGGGTGACCATCACGTAAAACACGCTACAAGATAATTAAAAAAAGTTGCAGATTATGAAAATAACTTCACCTTTCTGTTTTCAACCCAAGCCAAGGTAGCATCATCAACAGGAAACAATCCAGCCATGGCCCCCTACTTGTAAATGAGCGCTATGTTATATAACGGCGCACCGCACCCACTCAGTCGTCATGTTAGCAATAGTTAGTCTATCGTCAATTGAAAGGCATTTGACACCTTCGCCAACAAATTCAACAGCATGGTTAAGTACTTCATCCTGAAGGATTTGTAAGACATGAGGCATAGTATTACTATTACACATACCTTATTGAATAAGCCGCACAAAGTGATAATAACATCTTTCCCTGACACACCAGGAGCGAGCTTGTTTGTTAATTCGACTACATAAAACATTAATAATGTAATGTTAACAATAATAACTCGCCTCTAGCGACAGGTGGTACTGCCCACCACGTCTGCTCAGTGGCCCAAATACCTGCAGCATCGGTACGCACTACAGGAGTACCAAGACATCCCAAACTAATCATTATAAATCATAAGCCGTAAATGAAGTTTGGACCTACCCTCCATACATATTGGAATGAGAATCAGAACCTACAACAAGACTTCCTGTAGCATTCAAATTAGCATTGCATGTCATTAGAATACGTACCAGGGAAGGCATAACCTTCTTCGCACATTACTTGGTGACCAATACCTCTACCAGCAGGGTAAAAGTCTATGCCGTGCTAGTGGAGCACAAGTCACATTCAGAAGTTAAATAACAAAACCGTACTTGTTTCGAGAACTTTTCAATAGATGCGTATTTCGCTATGTTTTGATCGGATTTGTTTTGTACGTCGTGGTCAAGGGCAAATACAGGTTGTTTGGAGTTTGAAACTGTAATAGGGAACGAAAGCTCTCTACCAATAGCCAAAAACTTTTTCATTACCGCTGCCGTATCTGTGACGTTTATAATAAGCGCCTGCACTTCGAAAATATTATTTGACACGTACTGTCGTGCGTCATTACATGTTTTGGCTTTATTTGGACATAAGAGCCAGGTGTGATGTCTCCAGAACCTACCGAGTATCGTTCTACAATCTTTTCTACCTACAACTTTATAAGCACCTAGAAAACACTTAATTCGTGTGCCAACCATTGTTTTAGGGCGTTGATTCTGCGTAGACAGTGTTCTTTCACAATTATACTTGTGAGCTGTGCCTATCCTTATCCTCAAAGCGCGGTTCGCGCGTATTGCAAGCATCCTGGTCGCTGTATAGGCTGGTAAACAATATGTAGGGACCTGAGGTCTAAAGCAGTCAAAATACTACTTACGTTTTGGGAACAACATGCTGTAGCAACTATGGCACGATAAAATGCGTAAATTAGAAGTGTCAAAAAGTATGTGAACGCTTTGTACATTGGATGCCTAAAACCTTTTTGTCTGTAAGGTACGTCGTAGATATTGGTTAAAAGAACCGTTTATTAAGTAGCGCTGACATAGTTATAACGCGTCAAGGTACATCACATTGTCTTGTTTTGTATTGTCATTCATTCCAGTCAAATTACAATTACTGCTAACATCACAAGTCACAACATGTGAGGATTTTATGCATTCTCCTTTTGCGCAGGGAACGTCTATAGCGTTGCAAAGATCTTAAAGGCATTGAACAAGAGCTTTTGATACATTCACAAAGAAGAATTGTACTCATGATTCCTTTTTTTCTGGTATTTTATGACGGCTTGTAACGCTTTGCCAATTAGGGGCACAAGGTTTTCGCTCTTGTGCTGATACAACATTGCATTTAAACGGCCAAAATTAAATCGTGTGGTGATTTCTACACCATTTCCAATAGGCCAAGGTTGCGCAGCGCGAGCGATTTTAGGGGACAACCTTAAAATGGGCAAAACGGAGTAACTGAGGACTCCACGCAAAAAATATCGTGGCGCTTGAGTTGCGTTGCAACTATGACTTGGAGCACCCAGTCATAGTTGGTGACGCAACGGTTACTCCTTCTGCTATAATTGCTCCGTTTTTGTGGTCTTAAAAGTCTGCTTTTTGGTACAACCTTCCATTATCATCAACTTTGCTAGTAGCTACCTAATACGTGCGAATGGCGCCTAATTTTGAGTCTGAAAGGTCAGCGGAACGTAGTTACGATAAGCTCGCTGCTTTTGACAAAAGACCTTGTATGTACTGTAAAGTAATTTTACGCTGCGTTGTTTACAAGAGATGTGAAGTTTTTTTTGTGAGTTTTTTTGGCGCACTTTTTTGTTTTTTCGCGCCAAACCGCAACACTCATTTTCAAACGGCCACAATAAAATTCTCCACAACGTGTTACCTGTTGGGCATAAAATGGCAGAAAACGAACAAACGAAGGAATCCCACAAGATCGAACTACAGTTCTTTGAGAACGTCTCAAAAGCTCTTAATGTGGACGCTGATACACATAGTAAAGCGAGTGAGCTTCTGAACAGGTTTTTAGAGCGCCAAACCACCAAAGTAAGCCGTTATTCCTTTCACACTCTTACATTTACGTAAAGAAACCTCAATTGGCGAAAATCTGGGCAATTTGTGCTCTATACGTAGTAGCGAGCAAATCATTACCAGGTAGCAGTTCTGTGCCATCTTATGTCTCCTTATCCCAACTACTGCGAGAAGCAGACGTGAAGTACGCAAAAAAAAGCTTGTATTACACATTTATTTAACCGTGTTTGTTTCCTAGACTAATAGACTTCTTCACACCGCTTAAAAATTTCATGGAGGTACTTGGCCTCCCACAAAAATGCGTACAATTGGTTCAGAACCTAGAAAAAAAGTTCATGGTTATGAAGATACTATTTTCGAAATACGAGCAGGTTTACAACACGCTTTTCATCAAGGTTACTGGTAAGTGTGAAACCCCAAAACAGAACCAAAAAAAAAAAAAAAAAGAAAATTGGCTCACGAGTTTCTAGGTTTATCCGGCGCTAAGACGAAGAGGCGTACACCATCACAAAAATCATTCGCGTTCGGCTGGTATTTATTCCTCATCACGAGAGGTACAGCAAGCGTGACTTTTGGGTTTTTTGTATTTTTTTTTGAAAATAGCATGACGCTGTTTTATTCTATTTTTTAACGTGTAAATCTCGTTATTGTGGTTCAAGAGTGCTTACATTATTTTTTTGAAAGGGAAACTTTTAAAAAACCCGCCAGACCTCATAGAATGTCTCCACTTGCTTCTGTGTTGTCTGGAATTCTCATTGGCTCATATGAAAGAGAACTTACGGTTACAGCCGCTTACAACACTTTTGAGTGCGTTTTTTTTTCTTTTTTCAAATAATATCACCTAACGCAGTTTAGATAACAAATCTACCACCGCTTTACACTATGTATGTACTAAAACTATGAGAGGAGTAAATTATACACAAGTTGCTGTTATAAAGAATAGATTATTTATACCTCTAATGAAGCAGGTATGTGTGCGCAGAGTTCAAGCGTTTTTGATTGAAACAAATTAGCAATTTTCTTTTTTTTTTTTTTTTTTCGCTTTTTTTTTCCTTGTTTAGGAGTCAAACTCATCGTTCTTCTTTCTGTAGTTATGCGAATTGGGCTTTATTCAGTTTAATAAAATGGGACGTCCTCCATTGGCGTTATCCAAGAATGATTTTTTTCTTGGTGGTTGTATGGATAATTTCCTGGATGCAAACTATAGTAAACTAGATAAGGAATATGAAATAATGCATTTTGGATCATGCGATTTTGATGAACGTCTATTCATTAGGTGCGCCTTTCTATTTACCTTCGCCTACTTTATGGACTAGCGGTTGACTTGTGATTTAGTTATAATATGCAGTTGGCTTCACCTACAAAACGATATACTTCTTCGGTACACTTTTGACTTTTTAGTCTATTTTCGGATAAAACAAACAAAATACAAATTTCTTTTTTTGGATTTGTTCGATTTTGGTCTTTTTTTTTACCTGAACTTACGATCTGTTAGCGCCCTAATGCTCCATTGTCTCCAATTAGTGGTGCTGTGGAGAGTGTAAACTGGCTAACAAAACTTCTTTCGAAGCGACCTGATAAAGCTAGTGATATCGCACTTACGTTTTTTAAAGCGTGTGCTACAAGTCCACAGAAACAAATTGAAGAGCGTGTGGAAACTTTGTTGTGTATGTGCTTTTACCCTGCTTTATTTTTCTTATTTCATGATAGCGTCAATTACATTCCAATCTCAGGAAGCTCTTAGAAAGACATTAGCTAGAAAATTGTATTTTTTGTACGAACTTGTTTTTTTTTCTTGGGTTATCGTGTTGACTTACACTTTGTTTTAGGTTGCTTGAAGAAATTCTTCTCGGAGAGCAAAAGCGTCTCAAACAAGTAAGCAATGACACTATTTACTACTATCTTAGCTAACGCTTACGTCTTATTAGCATAACTTTACTACACTTCTCAATCATGATAAATTTCATCGGTCGTTGTTGGCTGGTTGTTTAGAAATTGTCATTTCTTCCTACAAAATCCTTCACATGGGATTCCCACAAGTTAGTAATAAGTTTGGTATAACACCATTCGATTTTTGCAAGATAATAGAATGTGTGGTTAAGCATACTCCTGACGACGTATCCTCATTGATAGCTTTTTAAATTTTTTTTTGCTTGAAATTTATATTTTAATGTATTAATGTTCCTTGACTTACTAAGATGCCTCGTCCAATTGTAAAAGATCTTGTAAGGATAGAAGAGAGTATATTAGAGTTTCATGCCTGGAAAGCAGATTCACCATTATTTACATACCTTGATGGGCCACAACAAGAATACCTTAATAGTAAACTTGAAGGTATGTTTTTTTTTTGCTTTTTTTTTCTTGTTACTAATAACACCTTCTAGAAACTGGAACTCCTAAAAAACCTACGCTATCTGCTTGTGAGGTATTCAGCACGCCCAAAAAGGCTAAGAATATCCCTACACCTCGTAAAAATAGAAATCTGTCAATTGAGTTATTTTTCAGAAAAGGTGTGTTTCTATAGTCCTTTGTTTACTCCTTTTATTAACTGTTTTGTCTTTCTAAAGTATCTCACTTGGCTTCATTACGTATAAGAAAACTTGCTGCTGACTTACAACTAGAACCACACGATATTAGACAGGTACATTTCTTATTTATTTTCTTCTCTTTTTTCTTTTTTTTTTTGGTCATATTTTCCTTTTTTAGTTTGGACTCTAGTCTCCTTACTCTTTGCTTGTAGATTGAATATGCGTTTTTATACATTTTAACACAAAAGACGGAGATTGTAAAGAATAGACATATTGATCAAATTATAATGTGCTGCCTTTATGGTATAGCAAAAGTGAATCAAATTGATCTATTATTCAAAGGCATTGTACAGAAATACCTTGAACAACCACAAGCAACGCGAAAGGTAAACCTACCATACTTTTTTTGTTAGAATGCGGGCTTTTATTCTAAGATCCCTGCTTAGGTGTACACAAACGTTCTTTTGAATGATGGTGTTGAAGGCGATATTATTAAATTTTACAATACAGTTTTTGTAAAACAACTTGAGGGATTTCTCATGAAGTTTCAAAACGGAACACCTGCGCGACGTCAAGAGTACGTAGTCTTTATTTATAGTACAAGATCTAAACTTCTCTAGACTTGACGCAAACGGACCTAGAACACCATTTAAATCACCTCAAAAAATATCTAACTTGTGGGTCTCGCCGCTTAAACGAGGTGCGTTCATCCTTCCTTTTTGCTCTGGTTAGTATTTATACTTATGCGATGTATACAGGTGGTCATATTAGAACTCCTTTGAGTCTGCGTTATAAGATTGGAAATCCAAAAACCGCATTTTATCAGATCGGTGTTTCTCCAAAAAGAGAGCTGAAGACAATAAACACAAAGCTCATGAGCCCTGGAGCGCGTAGGCGTATTAATTTCGATAGTGCTGCGCAACCAGAATCCCCTACAAGTAATCGGTTAAAGCGTAAACTAACAGAGGAAGAGGTTGTGTTTACAGATGCAATCCAAGTACGTCCCATTTTTTCGTGAGCTTTGAAAGTCATGTTTTATTTTCCCTTCTTTTCCTCCAGATTTTAACCTTTTTCTCTGTAGAACTTGCGTAATAGTACAGATGTTGTAGTTCCAGCTGCGAAGAGAGCTAGAAGCGAGTCACAGCAATCAGCGTGATCGTTTTAACGGTTCCCCTTTCGAAGGTTTTTTGGTAACACAAACTATTTGAATCTATTAAAATGCCGCCACTAATGTTAGGTAAAAAAAAGTGTGCTGGTAGTGTAATTTTAAGTTGTAAATGTAACTATAACAATGTAAAGAACCCAAATGGCTATAGTGTAGTAGTTTTTGCCTGGTAGTACTTCTACAAAACCAGAACCCTTTGTACAAAAATCTTAGCGACTAGCTCTGACCTTTTCTGCTTTTTATTTTATTTGGTTTTGTCAGCCACTGGTTAACCAAACGTCGTCTTCTTAAACGAGGTTGTTAGAAACTAAGGTGGCCTTGGTATAAGGGCGTATTTCGTTTTGTAAAACGTGTTGCGAACCAGATCTGCTGAAAATATCTATTTCACGCCTTAGCATTTGCAGGCGATCAATACCTCATAGCAGCGATGTGGACAAAAATAGGGTTGTAGTAAAGTCTAAGGAGTATACCAGCACTAACTATATGCTCCAAATTGGATTATCAGGTGTTTCGGTTGGCTCAACGTGATTTTTCGAAGATGAGTGTAACGGCACGTACCATTTTTTTTATGCTCTCTTGCATATCTATGAGCGTAGAAGATTTCGTAGAGTGACCAACAACGTCGTTTGTACGAACTAATTTGAAATAGGATGAACTACTAAAACCACGTATTAGACACTTGTGTATACACTATATACGATATGGACGCTTTCTGTGCTCATTGTAGCAGTACTCAAATCATCGGTAAGTATTCTTGTTGCAAACTTGCAAAAAACAAAACGACACTGAAAGAGTTACATTGTTTACTATTGTACATTTAGGTTTTTTTTTACATTTTTTTGTTGGTTTGCCAAAGTCGAAGTTCGGTAGAGTTAATTAATCAAGCTCTAGGCGCCAATGGTAGCTTCAATGGAGTTCCAAAGTATATAGGCTGCATGGGAGACCACTGTGATTCGGTTTCAACGCGTTCGGCTGATGTGGCGCTTGGCAGAAGGTTATTTTGTTCCTCGTACGTTGGAACGAACTCTATGCGCTTCTTGAAAGTAACAACAGATACCCGTGCTTGTACAATCTCGGTATTGGTCGATCTCTTCGTTGATCGTCTCAATAGTCGGTTGTATGAGCATCTGGTAAAGTTGCGGATCGATTTAATAATGGTTGACATGCTGCGCTTCTCAAGATTTTTTAATTTAGTGTTGGTAAGTTCCTCCTGCTGTTGAAAATTCGCTTTTTTGGACTATTTTTACGTATTAGGATCTTTCTAACGCTAGTCGCTACCCACTATCGCGTATTATTGAAGTCAAAAGAGGCTTCTCTGTAGGACGGTAAAAAATAAAAAAAACCCAAGTTTCGCGTTTTTTCTGATGTCTATTAAATTTCTCATGTTGCACGTAGTTTGGCTTCTCTTAGCCTTCTCACGCGACATCACCATAATTATCGTAATTTACGAAGTACTAGATCGGGTTTTGAGGGTTTTTTAAAATTAGCGAAAAAGTCTGTCGTTTTCGTCATGTGCACTTTCCTTTTTTGACTTTTTTGACCCGTTAGCTCCGGAAATACTTCTAAACTCATTTCTATGTCGATTAAGAGGTAATCAGGTTTGAAATTCTCAAGTTTTTTTGAAAAAACACGACCGAGTTTTGCGCCTTTTAGTAACAATTATTTGGTTCACGAGCTTCGCACTTCTTTATTCGACATGGCCAGATTACTCAAATCCTTTTCACGCTCTACTCGGTCTTTCTTCAACGCTGTTATCGGCAGGACTCCTAAACAAGGTATTAAAGTCAAAAAGTCGAAACTGGGCGAAGGCACTTGTGGCTCTGTGTTTAAAGCACACGACAGGACAAGTGGGGCAAAGCTCGCTGCAAAAGTAGTTAATTCTACTGGAAAGAGCAGAGCTCGTTGTAGAACCATGGTTAGAGTACTGGTACGTCCTCATTTCTTGATTTACTGAAACGGTTTTTTTGTTTCTACTTATTGCAGCAATTCAACTCGTTTTTCTAACTCTATTGCTATTAGAAAACAGAATTCGAGCTATCTAGAGTTGTATCATGCGAAAACATACTCGAGCCGGTGGATTTTATCGAAAATGGTAGCGACGCTGCGTTGGTAACACCAAGAGCACTTTGCGATGCTGAGCATTTAGAAAACTTGGAAGAAGAGGCTATTGCTACTATTGTGAAGGCCACACTGAATGCAGTATTTAAACTGCACAGTGCCGGTATTATTCACCGTGATATCAAAGCAGAAAACGTCCTTATCACCAGAGACTATGTCCCTAAATTAACCGACTTTGGAATTGCAAGTTACATCACTGACATCGAAGGATATACACTATTTGATGGCACCTTTGGGTTCGTTCCACCTACTGTTAAAGAACTTGGTTATACCGAAGCAAGCGACATTTATGCTATTGGTATGATGGCTATACAACTAGCTATGGACTCTGATGAGAGTTTACCTACGATGGAAAACGACAAAGACATTTTTGAAGAAAGTGGAAGAATGGCCAAAAAAGCCTATCAAGTATTTATTGATAAACAATGGGTTAGCAAAGACTTTGTGGAATTTGTCGATCTATGCTTGGACCTTACATATTCACCTTCTGCGGAAGATTTGATGGGCCTCCCATTTATATCAAACGCTCTTAGTACTGAAGATTTCAAAAAAGAAGTGAAGAAGAGTATTTGAATTTCTACAACATAACCTTTGTACATACTTTCTTTGTAACATAGCACTTGTATTATAAAAAAATAGCACTCACTCTTGTGTCGTTGTTCAGTGCCCAACATATGATTTATTTACTCTATGCTCGTTTTAATTGCAGCTGGTCTCAGCAAAAGACGTGGTGACCTCTTTGCTACAACAATTCTACCACATCCATACAAGTGGAGAGGAATTGTTGTTTGCTATTTGATGGTGCTTACGAGTGTGCAACTGTGAATAAATTTAAGCAGCGTAATCGGCTGTACTTAGTTGTATTGATATTATATGTCAAACTGCAGCTGCGTTCTTACAATCATTGGTACCTTGTTTATTTCTTAACTATACAACTAGCTGTGCCAGTAGACTTCATCCATGAATCCAATGTTAGGAACTTCGAAAAGCAACAATATGACTGGTAGTACAATATCATTATGATGTTCTTCGTCTTCCTTTGTTTTACATAGAGTGACAACATTGTCGTAGTTGTAAAACAAAACTGAGAAGTGGTTTTACCACCTTATGTTCCTTGTGTTTGTAAAAAAAGGGCAAAGATAACTGAACTATTTGGTCTTATGTTGCGTGTTCTATTGTACATTTTTGTTTCTTATCAGACTGCTAAGACATGAATATTGTTACACTGCACTTTGTTGTGCTTCGTGTGAAACACTTATTGGTCCATTTTCAAGTAGAGGAGAGTTGATATTCTTAGAACCACGGCTTCCTTTAGTTCTTGTAACGAAGAAGACGACAACAACTACAATGAACATAACGACGCCGAAAAAAGCCATCAGTGTAACAACAGCAATAAAAAAAGGCTCTTGGTTATCACCAGCATCATCATTAGACGGTTGTTGCTGTTCATTAACATCACCCGACACTTTAATTTTAGGGTCATCTTCTTGTGATGAGTGGCTTTGTTTTGTTGATTGGGTTGACGTCGTTAACGCTTTTGAAGTTCTAGTTTGTTCACTCTTTGCTTTGACATTTACCACGAATGCTAACAGCATCATCGCCACGAGAACCACTCTCTATTTAATAAGTGAGTTTCATGACGAGTTTAAACAAGTATGAGCGGTTTTTAGCGAAATTAAAAGCGTTATGTTTAAACGTACAGTGCTGGGCATGTGTGTTTAACTTGTACAGTTGATAGACGTCTTGCTGCTTTCTTTTGACTATTGCGGAGAATTTGTTTAAAGTGAGTTGTGTTGCACAGTTTACTATTTTACTGAAATGAACTATTTTGATTTTGTTCACGGCCAAAAGGTTTGCCCTGACAGAAAAAAAAAAAAGTTCAACTTGAGAATAGCTCCATCCAAAGGTCTAAAAGCTCTAATCTAAGCTACAACGTTTACCCTGACAGAATCTTCAGCTTGAGCTAAGCCCGGCTAAAAGGTTTGCCCTGCCTAGAGGTTAACTGTTCCAGCAGTTGATTAGCTTGTTACAAAGGATCTTAACTTGCTAACGCGACATGATGAAAATTGTTTGAACACAAATTATGTAATGCTCATCGGAACCAGTACTACTGAGGAATGACTTCCGTTACTATAGCTAAGGAACTGGCAGAGGTCTGGTGTGTGAAGGAAGGTAGCTTTGAGTAACACATTATACGATGGCTATCAAAGAATCAAGAAAGCCTATCGGCTATCACACGGCTACCATTCGCAGAAAATACTTAAAAACGAGCAAAGAGCCTGTAAGGAAGTTACTATACTGAACTTGAGGCTGGCTAAAGACTGCACAGCAAGTAGCTTAACCGTGAGTCGTTAAGTATTACGTCTCCACACCACACGCTGAAATTCATGAGTACTTTAGCCATTTCTCTTGAACAGGTGATAAGATACTATAATGAACACCATACGGAGTCATACAGCAAAATAAAGAAAGAACTACATCAAACGTTTATTAAACAAGTTGAAAGTATTCTAAATAACTCTAACACAAGTCTAATGCAACAAATCGATAAGCTTCTACTCCAACACGTTGTTTCTGCCACAATGGGCGCTCCAACAAGCGAACACAGAGAGTACGCTAGTATCCAGTAAAACCCCAAAAATTGGCTACATTTCAAACTCTGTATGTTGTTTTGTTTTAATTGTTTGACTCATAGAGATCACGTGACAAACAAAGAACCAACCCTTGTAAGTATTCCTACAGAGGTTTTATCTATTATTTTACATCACACAGAATCAAAATCAAGGTTTTCTGCAGCTCAGTCATGTCGTTTAATGGCAAATGTCATTCATGATGTTGTTGGTTATAAACGACTAAAAATATCAACCATTTCAGATATTTTGAAGATTATCAAGTACAAAGGAGTAATGAAGTACAGCATAATTAGATTATGTGGGAGTATTCAAAATACATATTTTTCACTACTATCTGGATGTTGTCACATCAAAATGTCAAGTAGACACAGCAGTCATATAACTGATGTTGATCTTAAAAACATGTCAGGTGTTAAACTCATTCACCTTCAAAACAATCAACATATAACTGATGAAGGAATCAAAGCACTTGCTGGCGTTCACACTATAGATCTTCAAGGTACAAATATTACAGATGAAGGTGTCAAAGCGCTTAAAGGTGTTCATAAAATTTACCTGAGTGATTGCAAGTATGTAACAGATGAAGGAATCAAAGAACTTGCTGGTGTTCATACTATCGATCTTGAGGATTGTGAAAAGATATCAGATGAAGGAGTGAAGGCACTGAAGGGAGTTCACACCATTAATCTGTCCAACACCTCAGTGACAGATGAAAGCATTGTTGAGTTGAAAGGTGTTCACACAATTAGTCTTCGTAATTGTGAGAACATATCAGATGAAGGTGTCAAGGCACTGAAAGGTGTTCATAATATTAACCTCTGCCAGTGTTTTAATATTTCAGATGAAGGCATCATGGCACTAAAAGGTGTTCATACGATTGATCTTTCGTGTACTGAAGCAACAAATGCATGTATGAGAAGCCTCAGAGGTGTTCATAGTATTAACCTTAGTCAGTGTCAGGACATATCAGATGAGGGTATTAAAGAACTAAAAGGAGTTCATACCATTGATCTTTGGAATACCTCGGTGACACAGTACACCATTAAAGAACTTACTGGTGCTGTTAAAATTAATAGTAGATGGTAACGGCTAGAAAACGGAAGTCAACTCTTTGACATACACAATAAACAAGTTAGTTTTAGCGACTTGACGGTGGCAAGCTAGAAGGAGAGTATAAAGCCTTTCATAGAAATGGTCAATTACAAACCATGGTACATTATAAGGCTGGTAACCGTGATGGAGATTCAAGTGTTGGTCAACGTGGAACTTTGCTCAAGCATTGTATGTTTGTCAATGACGTGTGCAACAACCTATTGTGAGAGCACATACAAAGAAGATGAAAAGCCAAAAACGTCTTAATCGCATTGTGAACCAATAAACCAATAGTTTTTTCTAGGAAGTCATAACTGTGTGACGCTGAAATTTTTTTATTTTTTTCCTGATACTAGTAGTATGTTCCGTTATAACCATTCAAGCATTCTTCTATGAAAAATACATAATAGTCAACTGGTTGAGCACGTACATCAAGCAATGTATGCACATTTGAACTGAGACAATGTACATCAATAGCAAAAAGAGCAGGTCTTAGCAAGTTGAGACCTTCACTTGTTAGGTGTTCACAATTGCTGACACCAATGGTATGAACACCCATTAGTGCTTTGATGCCTTCATCTGTAACTGAAGTACCCTTAAGGTTGATAGCATAAACTCCTGCAAGTGCTTTTAAACCTTCATCTGTCACTGCAGTACCCGAGAGATCAATGATATGGACACCTCTTAGTGCTTTGATACCTTCATCTGTTATTGACGTATTTCCAACATTAATAACCCTAACACCTGCCATGGCTTTGATGCCCTCGTCTGTCACTCCTGTTCTATTGACATAAATAGTATGAACGCCTTTCAGTGTTTTAATACCTTTATCGGTAACTTCAGTGCCTGACAGAACAATTCTATTATCTCCCTTTAATACCATAACACCGTCATCTGTTACTGAAGTACAGGAAAGGTCAATATCGTGAACACCTTGCAATGATTTGATACCTTCATCTGTTATATTTTCGCACTCTCTGAGGTTTATAGTATGAACTCCAGCAAGTGCTTTGATTCCATCATCTGTCACTGTAGTCCGAGAGAGGTCAATAGTATGTATACCGCACAGTCCCTTGATACCTTCATCTGTAATGTGCTTACAACGTGTGAGGTTTATGGAATGGATACCTGCAAGTGCCTTCAGGTCATGATCATTTATAACACTACTTTTCTTATGCAACTCAGCTGTACTTCTAAGGAAGTTTGTATCAAGGTTGTTACACCCAGACAATAGTGAATATAGAGAATTGTTTTCAACATTCAAAACTATTTTTGTGTTGTTCATGGCACCCTTGTACTGTCTGACCTTTAAGATATCTGGGAGGTCATAAATATACACCTCTTTGTATCCTACAACATCGTGGATGATATCAGACATCAACTGACATGACTGAGCAATAGCAAATCTCTGTTTTGCATCTGTATGATGCAAAATAGTTGAAATAACTTCTGGAGGAAAACTAAGTATATTTGGCGTGTTGTGTTGTATTGTTTGTGCTCTTATTGATCATCTTTAGTAAAGCGAGTGTATAGTGAGTACGTACTGTCGTGTTTGCTTGAGATTTGGTAACACCATGTCTTCTGAAAGCGTTGAGCGTTGTTTTAGCATAGTTGCGCCCCTGGAAAGTACTTCGGGGCGTATGGTTGCACTAACGGCTGTATCGATGCTTTTGGATAGATATTTATCAAGTTGTTGTACAAGGCTCGTATTTGAAATGTTTAAGATTGTTTTAAGTCGTTCTACGAATATTTCAGGTTGCTTTGCAATAATTTTATTGAATTCGTCTTTGTGGTTCTTCCTGTAGTATGTGATCGCTTGATCAACTGAAACACAAGGTAAATACATGATTTAACAAGGTTAACGGATAGACCTTTGAGTACAAATTAAGTAATCGCGTATTCTTTGTTAAGGCACTCAAGATTTTTGACTTTCGATTTTTTTTGTGTTGATCATAAGGATTTACTACAAAATTTAAGTGACAAAGTCATTCAAGTTTAACACATTTTAGATTCAAGTTAATAAAGAACACGTTGTATATTAAGACCCACGTAAAGTATCTACATCAATTTTACAGTACAAAGGTTTATTTTAACATTGTGAGTTCCAATTCAGGTTTAAACTTGTGGCCACATACAGTCTATGTTCGCTCTGTTTTTTTTGCTTGCTAGGGTGCTTTTAGTTTTGGGTCCCTGACAGGATTAATCAGCTTGGCAAGTCCCTTTGGTTCATTTTGATGATGGTTCTCAACAATCGCTGCAAAAGCACCAACTTCGCTTACTAGTACTGTACGTTTAGCTGGGTCTTTTACTTCGAGAGCATGTTCTTTTGCATTTCTTTCCATTTCACGTGCAAAATCAGTTTTAAGGATTGCTAATAATTTTAAATGATACTTACCAAACCATTTATACATATAGTGTGATCCATTCTAGATAAAACAATGTCAGTACAAGATTATGTTCCAAAGTGTTAACGTTTTGAGAAAAAAATAGGAAAAATTGTTTTGGTCCGTACTCTGATAAATGGTACAAGAATTGTTGCTGTAATTGGGTGTGGGTCCGTATTAACTACACGAGCTGCCCAAGTCCATAATCTGTGTATTGAATGAGGATGATTTCTGCCAAAATGTAAAACAGAAAAAGCTGTAAAAACAGCTATAGTCCCAGCCATTCTTTTCTTATACTTTAGAATAGTTTCGTTCTTTTTATACTTGAGATGCTTCATCTTAAAATCTTCTTCATCCATGCCATCACTAAACCAAAAAAACAATGGGTCAGAACTAACACAAAGAAAAAAAGTTTTTTCGAAAGTACAAAAAAAAAAAAAAGAAAAAAGAAAAAAAGCGTTTGATGTCTGTCTATAAATGTACACTCATCAAACCATACTAGGTGTCTTTTTAGTTCTTTTTTTATCTCGTTTAACCAATTGATTTTTTTGGTGCGAAACGTTCTGGATTGTTTGGTCTAAAATAAAAAATCACAGACGTACGGTTTTATCGGATACAAAGGAACGGTGTAAGGACATATATCATAATAAGCACCCATTAGAACCCTTCCAAATGCTTGAGCAAGTTTGTTTCCTGAAGCATTTTGTATTACTCCTTGATAAGTAAGTAAAGCAACTGCTGCATAAGCAAATGCAAACTCAGGTTTTGCTGTTGTTTGTTGAGCACCCTTTCCAATAACACCGACACTAACTCTGTACATGATACATTTAATAAGCATAGCATCTTGTTTAGCGTCTAGTATAATATCTATTAACCTCTGAGCGGCAATTTTAACCTTATCAAGTTGTATATGAACAGTTGAAAGGATTGTAAGAATAGCGCCAAGAGCAGCTGTTCTACGTGGATCTTTTTGTTCTTTTAACTTATTCTCGGCTTCCAGGCACTTTGTGAATGAATGCGTGAATGCTCTGTAACTGCTTGCTGCCCCAGATGCAAGAGTTTTCTTTGAAAATATGTGAGATATTGTCATTGGACGATAAGTAATAAAAACTGCTTCGAGTCCGAATAATTAAAAAAAGCTAAAAACAATACAAATTTTTTATCAGAAAAATGTTCACTTACTTTCAATCGTTCTATGTCAGCTTTACTATTCAAGAGGTAAATATGGACGTATTAAATATATTAACATCTTACCGTTCCTTGTAAAAGTCTGTCACCGCTATTTTGTCCGATTTTCTACAAACTGCATTAGCAAAGAAAAACTGAAACAAAAAAATCATAAGTTTTTTGCATTGTCTTAATAAACTATACACCAAACATTATAATATGCTTAGTATAGTATACTATAATATACAGTGTACGTATTAACATATGAAATTGGATAGTACAAATCGTTAAAACTGAACGACATTTTCAACGAAAAAAAATTCTGCGTTCCAAAAAAAAGATGTACATTTTTTCAGCTGCCTCTTTTGCTTTTCTTTCTTGTTCTGTATGTTGCGCAAGCTGTTGCTGTTTTATCCGATCTTCGATAGCTTTCTTTTCATCCACTGCCTTTTGTATCTCTTCTTGTTTAATGGCTTTAATCCTCGCCGTTTCCTCTTTCTAATTTTTTGAAGAAAATAAATTAGTTCAAAGTCTTTCTACAAGCCGCTCAAAGTGGCATAGAAATACATAGATGAAGTTGGTTTAACAAGTGTAATCTCTTGTTATGCGTCATTCTACCACGCTTATTTTCAAAGCATGATTTCACATGTCAAATGAGATAAGGTGCGTACTTCAAACTCTTCATAAAATTTGAAAACGGAGCTTAAACTTTGTTGGGTCTTTTGTTTTATAATTTGCGATATTTCTGTATGTACAGGTCAGTTTCTAACGGTAGGAGGTTATTCGTACGTGTTTCTTGAACTTTGTTAAGTTCGTGAATGTCAGTATGCGGTTTGCCTATCGGATTTTCACGAGCCCACACCTATACAAGGGTTATTCTTCGATTCTTAGGCGTTTCTTTTTGGTTTCGTACGCGCTCTTCTAATTTTATGTTTTTGAGCTCCCTAGCTGCTCTTTCACGCGCAGTAGCTTCAAAACGGTCCTTATTACAAAATTTAGCGCCAAATGTTTCAGAAACTGCCATACTTGTTCCCGCACGCTTGCGTTCACGCTCATCATCGCGGCCGTATAATTTGACCACACATCCATTTGATAATTATCTCAACCTCCTTTTTGCTTCCCAAAAGGGTTACAAAACTTACTTGAGCTACTGAATATCACTATGATTTGAAATTTTAACGGTATTGGCTTAAGACAAGAATAGTAGAATTCACGTAACCCAACAAGCGCACAAGCTATTTCCTACCGTCGCCCGTATAGACGCTATTGTATCAGCATCACAGAAAAGCCACAAACTTAAGAACGCTCTGAGACTTTTTGTAAAACAGCGAGTTTTCAAAGTACATACAGAAAATAAACACGTCAGCACAGATGGAAGCTCTGTATTTGCAGTCCTACTATGCGCTATTACTACACAACCCTGCTTTTTCAATATTTCTAGGAGTTATCAAAGTACGCGTTTAGTGTACAAAATACAGTTCCTGTTCTTGCTAATCAATGGAAGGTTATGGATACTACGTGTAAAATCACGAAACTAAGACGACGTGGGAACAACCCGCAATACACAGCAGTAAGCGCAGCGATTACTGTGCTCCTTCTAGTTATAGCTGGTTCGCGTTTACACAATTGTTTGTTTCAAACTGACGTATTGCAGCCAAAACAGCTCGTGAAGCTCTATTGATTGGCGGAATGTTGTCATGGGCTCAAAATAACTTGATTTTACCAATGACATTTGGCGTAAGGTATGACGCAATTTCGGAATACGCTTTTCGCGTACTTACTCTTTCACAATAGTCTCCTGACGCACATGTTCTTACGGGACGTTTGTAACAATAGGCTTGTTCAGGTAACTTTCTTTAACTCCATTTCTAGCTAAAACCCCTCTGTAGGTGCTATTGACTGCACTTTGCACTTTAAAAAGCTCTGCAACGATGGTAACAGCATTCTACAAGGTCAGTTTGGCGTACTTTATCAAAACCTTTCTTTTGACGTTTAAAACAGGCTCAGCAGATAGAAGCCGCATTAATTCCCTCCATTTGTACGTTGCATTATTCAAAAACTTCCGTTAACGGTATTTCAGTTATTGCAACTATTTGGGGATGTTCTAGGCATCTAACACTTCGCATCCAAGACTTGACAATGTCAGTAAATCCTGGACCATGGAAATCTTCGTATGTTTTGCTTTTCTGCCTCATTCTTCTCACAGCTATTGTAGGAGCTTCTATGCATCGTGTACTGGTGCAATAGTATTAGGTATTGCCCATGCACTAAATGGAGTATCTAAAGAACAAGGTGTTGTGGTGTCATCAATTGTTTTTTGCACGGCTAAGTTTGTATTGTCGTGGCTTGAATTTCGAAACACGAAACCAAGCGAAGGAAAAAAGAAGACGGACTAAACCTTAACTGAACTAGAACATATGATAAAACAGATGTAATTACACAATGATCTGATCAGAGATGAACGGAGATCATAAACGACGAGAAAGAGACTGAGCAAGAAGTACTTATACCAACAAAACAACTAATAAAAGGAGAATAAATGAGGATTTGACTACTGTGTCTGGAAAATGACGTACTGAATAGCATACATAACAATGTGAAGAGTCCTTTGAGATACAACTTGGTATTGGGATTTGAACACCTTCATCACGTGTTTTCGCTGTTTCAGAGAAGGTTTGCCAACAAGAGAGTCCAGGCTGTAAGCAATCAAAAATAGATCCACGAAAGACGCAAGTCCTGCTTGGTGCCCTCCCTATAACGCGGTTGTAACCTCGCACAAAAAAAAAGAAAAACATGAAAATATTTTGTACTGCTTTTTGTTTTTCAATGAAAGTAAAAACCGAAAAAATAAGCTTACTAACCATAAAACGTACTAACAACACAAAATACAACCATGGCTGAACCACAATCAATACAAAAACAAGATCAGACAGCTACTGGTACGTTTAATCAAGTACGAGCTGTTTTAATCTGAAATCATGATAGAAGAGCTAAAAGACTTTTTACTTGCCACACACAAAGAATACGATGTGTTCCCGACAGCGGAAGTACCAACTGCTCATTTTTGCGCCTCTCTACATGCTCCAACATTTGCCGAAGACGCCAGAGCTGACGTGGATATCTGCGCTGTAGTAGATAGAAGCGGTTCTATGGGCGTAAAGAAAATGAAGCTTGTTAAAGAAACGTTAAACTTCGTTTCTACGCAACTAACCAAGGCTGATTCGTTTGGCGTCGTTAGTTTCGACACTGGCGTCAGAACAGACATGGAGCTTGTGAAAATGACTCCAAGCAATAAGGTATGCATTTTTACAACTACGGCTATCTTTAGCCGTTAACGCCAAAGTTAACGTTCAAATAAACTAAAATACATCACAACCAACTCGTTCCTTTAGACAACGCTCAAACGTAAAGTCAGCCAAATAAAGGCAGGGTCTAGTACAAATTTAAGCGGTGGCCTTTTTAAAGGCTTAGAGGAACTAAAAGGTACGTATTACAAAGATCTTGAGACGCCAAAGAAAATGGTTTATTTATTTCCTCTTTTTAGCAACAAAAGTTCAAAACAAAGTACGAAGTGTTTGGCTTCTAACTGATGGTCTTGCAAACCACGGTATCTCTAAATCGCCTGCACTTGTAAAAGCACTTAAAACAAAGCTCGAAGAGCAAATGAATGCTCAAGTATTCACGTTTGGTTATGGTGATGACCACGACGAAAAAATGTTGAGGTACGAAAGTAGTTTCACTGAAAATATCTTCTTGTCTTTTGCTGATTTCTGACTTTTCTTTCAAAATAGGGAACTCGCACAAGCTGCAAATGGAATGTACTACTATGTAGAGAATCCAGATGATATCGCATCAAGTTTTGCTGACTGTTTGGGCGGTTTATTATCTGTCTGCGCACAGAATATTAAAATGTCTATCATACCTGAGAATGGCTGTAAAGTCAAGAAAATAATGGGTAAAATCAAGGTACGAAATGATATTTTTTTTGCTCGCTGTGAGTGTAGCCAAGAAGTCAAAGTTATTTCGCTGAAACAAAAAAACATTGTTGAGGATGTTTTTCTTTGTTCTTATGTTTGTCTTTTAGACTGAAGTCAAAGACGGTGTACACACGCTAGACTTAGGAGATATGTATAGTGAAGAACGAAGGAACGTAGTAGCTCAATTTGAGCTTCCTGCTTGTGGCGAATCAGGTACGATAACACAATTTAAGAAAAATATTCTGTTTTTTTTTCAATTACATCAATTGACTGTTTTTGCAGAGGAGTTTGTTGTAGCCACATACAAAACCGAGTTCTTTAACGTTATGTCTTGTGTAAATGCTGTTATTGAACAAAAAGTTGTTATCAAGCGTAAGTCTGAGTTACCAAAGGAACAAACAAGAGATTACTTTATGGATGTTCAAATCAACAGGTTTGTTTTTTCTTTTGTTGTGTTTGACTCTCGCTTACCCCTTTTAGAATCATATCATCTGATGCCATGGAAGAAGGTCAAGTCGTTGGAAAATCCGATCTCAAGAAAGCACAGGGCATAGTTGATGCAGCAATCAAATGTAAGTATAATTTTATACTACCTCTTTGGCTGGAAATGTTGTTGACTTACTTGTTTATTTATAGATGTCAAAGAATCGATTTCTGCTTCTGATGCGTTGTGTATTGAAATGATAGAAGATCTTGAAGAGATTCGTGCTGATATGAAAGACAGAGTAACGTATAAAAACAAAGCAAGCAAAAAGATGCAATCAAAGGCTATGAAGCATCGTAGAGAACGTGGGTGTGGTGATAGAGCAGGAAGAGGTGGTTATGCCATCTCAAAGAAAGCTGAATATCACGATAAGGCTAATCAATAAAAGATTAAGGTGTAAAAATTAAAAAAAAATACCAACTAGTTAACATAAAGATAGTCGCGTTAAATAAAAAAAGAATCTTTACCATGATGAACATCCCTATCCCGTCATCTTGTTTTCTTTCAATAGATACACTGAGCTCTAAATAAAGCTGCAAGAATAAAACGATCTTTATCATACTATTTTCAATGCCAAAACTGACACATTGTGGACCTTTTTTTTTTAATTCTGGCCTCGTTTTACACATCGCGTGATTCTCCTGCCGTTGTTATTGTTGCCAAGCAGGAAACTTCCGACGTTGGATTCTGACTCACCATAGTCAAAATAACACGAATGGTATCTTTTTAACGCTATTTATTGATACAAGCTGTATGGTATTAGTGTTTACGATTAGTTTTGACAATGCCTGGCGTTGGTCCAACAACGTCAATCATAACGTTAAGCAAGCAAGGTTTCTTACAAGATAAGGCCTTTGGTAGCATCTCAGTTAAAGTTTCTGGAGTATGAGCAAAGAAACCCTAAATGATAAAGTTATCTCATATAATTCTCATTAATTTCTAGTTCGTACAACTCCACCAAAGCTCTCCATGATTTTCTCATATCTTGACTCCGGCATCAAAGCAGTTGCTGGTATTGTTTCTAAATCATCTAAAGACTCCAGACCACTATAATTTAGTCAGTAAATAACACAAGTTTATGAACAAAAGTAGTGGCTGCCAACAAGTGTACCTATAAATACCATTGTTGTTAATGACAATAATTGTTATTGGAAGTTTGTATCGGCACATAACTTCTATTTCCATGCCTACAAAATGACTGTTTTAACAAACAAGCAAAGCGACAATAGTTTATTCTTACCACAGAACCCAAATGAAGAGTCTCCTTGTATACTCACTACCTTTCTATCAGGATGAGCAAAAGCAGCTGCAATGGAGTAGCCAAGACCTAGTTGAGAAGGTTACTAAAGAATTCGAATCGTTTGTAATGTATGGCGTACCTAGTCCCATTGTGGCCATTGTACCAGCGTCTAGACGGCTTCTAGGCGTATAGTTTGGAATGACAACGCGACCAGTGATAAAGTTAAGGAGATTTAAATCAAGGAAGAAAAATTAAAGCTTTGAATGTTGGTGACATTAAAGGATATATGTCCATTGTGTTGGCACCCTCGTTTACTAGTATGACATCCCTTGGTAATTGTTTTCTTATTGTATCTAGCACATAATGGTATTTCATTGGTACACTAGAATCAGCGCATTGTTTAGCTACACGTCCACGGTTTTGATCCCTCTTGGCAGCTACAAAAAAACGTTAGATACAAAATAGCCTTGGGTTGGGTCATACCGAGAGCTTTCCACCATTCGCCGTCTTTATCAAGTTTGACGATGTTGTCAGTTTTCTTATTTAATTGAGATATAATACTCGTTATATAACCGGGTAAATAAAGTGCTGAAGCCCTATTTGTTGACATTTCTTCTAAACTAATATCGATTTGAATAATTTTTACATCAGGGTTGAATCTTGGTGATTCTCCAAATCCAAACATCCAATTCAATCTAGCTCCGGCTAATAGAATAACATCAGCTTCCCTTAAGGCAAGAGATCTAGCAGGACCCACTAAAATAATAAAATAAGGGAGATGGAGAGTCAGTATCGAAGAAGAGATAAAAACAAAAGTAATGTTGCTAACCAGAAAGAGGATGATCGTCAGGTATGAGACCTTTACCCATTGGTGAAGGTAAGAACGGCATGTTTCTTGATTCGACAAATGTTGTCAACTCTTTTTCAGCTCTAATGGATATTATTATTAGCAAGTCTATTAGAAACGAAACATGTTACATACCTTGCAAAAGCAGCACCTTTGCCGAAGATTAGAAGAGGTTTTTTGGCGGATGAAAGGAGCTCCAAAGCCTATCGTTGTCTTATTTAATCATTGCAAACACAAGTACACGATTTAGGTTACCTTTGAGATATCTGATTCTGAAGCAACTGGTTTGGGACAAGGAGGACATTTATCTAAAATTTTAATTCCATCTTTGGGAGTTGAAAGAAGTGCATCTCTCTTGATTTTGTCTTAGAACCGATAACATTTAAATATAACAGTAAAATACGTACTGTAATTTCTATATAAGAACCTCCAGGTCTTCCATAGGTTGCTATTAAAATGTTACAAGACCGTTAAAAACAACGATAATGTTAACGTTTTCGCTGAATTCATACCTTTGCGAACAGCTTGCTCAATATAGTATGGTGCGTGGTTGATATCTGTAATGCGCATAGCATACTTGCAATAAGGTCTAGAGCCTTCTATTTGGTTTGCCTCCTATACAAAGGCAATAGTATTAAAATCCATTGTAAACAAGTCATTCAAAAATCTCAAGCAATGTCATTTCATGTACGTACTTGAAAAGCTCCTGCGTTTACTCTATGAGAACTACATGCTGCACTTATAAGCAGCATTGGCCAGCAATTAGCAGTAGCGTTGTATAACCCAGGAAGAGCGTGGAGCATGCCTAACAAGTTTAGTATTTAAAGTACATCAAACGGCTTTTTATATCTCTAAAGCACTATTCTACGCGTTTACCAAACGGTTGGTGCGTTGTTTGTTCAAATGTCAAAAAAAAAAATGTACCAGGTCCAGCAACTGTCAAACAACACGCTAAGGTTTCAGTGAGGTATCCCATTATGCTTGCTGCGTAACTTGCAGCCTTAGTTGTTAGCTATAGTACTCAAGTTTTAGAAATACACACCTGTTCATTTCTCATTGCCACAAACGTTATATCTTCCTTCTGCATAGCGGCAGCAAGTGGAGTAACGGGTACACCAACGATTCCAAATACATATTTTACTCCTTGTGCTTTTAAGCTCTACAATCTCTGTCAGGCTTTGAAAGAGCTTAATGCCGCGAAGTACCTTAGAAATAAGCGTAAAAGAGTCCATTGTGCAATAGTACAACAACTTTTCTGAGAGAGCGTTAAGTCACTTGGGAAATGTAAGTTGGTTGAGTACAAAAATTAGCATCACGATGAAGGTCACACTTTGCTTGCTTGTTTTAGTTGTTTGCGTTGCAGCAAAAGACTGCCCGTTCTCTGAGGGTTGTCCATTTTCCAGCGGTCGTACGCTGGTGAGATTATTACTGAATGCTAACTGTGTTTTAGAGGCCGAAAGCGCTAAAGAGGGTTGTCCATTCTCTGAGGGTTGCCCATTCTCTTCATCGCCTGGAAAAGTGTACCAAACTGTTGGCGCTAGAATTGGGTGCGTGACAAGGCTAAAATATCAAACCTAACCCATAAAAATAGCTACCCAGCACCTGCATGGACTGCCGAAGCCGTTCAAGACGGTAAATTCGTTGAGTTATCCAACGCAGACTTCTTAGGTAAGCGAAAAGTTTTTT
This sequence comes from Trichosphaerium sp. ATCC 40318, assembly GCA_038496445.1. Lineage (NCBI taxonomy): Eukaryota > Discosea > Flabellinia > Trichosidae > Trichosphaerium > Trichosphaerium sp. ATCC 40318. Next base: position 37,245 of record JALMLS010000379.1, read on the forward strand.
ATTTATCAACCAACTCATACGTAATCAAGGTAAATGGCTCGTACTCTTCTTCTACCCTCTCGACTTCACGTACGCAAGTTTTTCACGTTCACAGGCTTATAAACCACTATTATTTCCCGAAACTGCGTTGAAATACTCATGAGGTTATAGATTCGTATGCCCAACCGAATTGATTGCGTTCAGCGACAGAATTGATGATTTCCGTGCAAAAGGCGTTGAAGTAGTCGCCGCTTCCGTAGACAGCAAATTGTGCGTTGTTTTAAAGAGATTACAACGCTCCTAATTTACATCTTTAAAGCACCCATTTGGCTTGGATCAACACTCCTCGTATCAAAGGTGGATTAGGCTCCCTCAAAATCCCTCTTGTTGAAGATATCACAAGAGATATGGCAAAATCTTACGGTACAATTTTTTTAGAGCATTTTTTTTTCTTTTTTTGTATTATTGCCTCTACTTTGTCCGTAATTATGAAAATGATGTACTCACTATAATAGGCGCTCTTTACAGAGACAGTGGTCATACCCTCCGCGCTCTTTTCATCATTGGTACGTAATAAGAAACTTTTTATGGATTTTTTTTTGCCACGTGTCACATTTCTAATTATTGTATTAACTGCTTGCTAGATCCTGAAGGTATTGTACGCCAAGTCACCATGAACGATCCGCCAATTGGTAGAAGCGTAGACGAAACTATTAGGTACTATCCGATCACCACTCTTGACAAAAAAATAAACTTTTGTTTTTGGAAATATCTCGAGTTTTTTTTAACATTAGTAAAGGCTTGTCACCGCGCTCCAATTCACTGACGAACACGGAGAAGTATGCCCAGCTGACTGGAAACCAGGTGATCCAACTATCAAGCCTGATCCAATCAAGAAGTTCGAATACTTCAGCGAGCACGCATAAGTCCCATAGAAACCAAACCAAAAAGAAATCAAGAACAAAATAAATCGATTTCGATAAGAAATAAAATATGCTTGTTTGACAAAAGGTTCTTTTATTTGACAAGACTTATCACTGAGAGAAAGGGCAATCGCTTGTTGAATTTTATTGCTTCTTAGGGAAGGTTATTACGCCTACAACGTGAAGATTTTCTACGTCTAAACTCTCTAGGATCGAAGCAGCGATAGTACCACGCCATCTTGATAAAAAGTCAGCTAACAAACTGATATCGCTGGAGGTACTCATAGAAAAATTATAACCGTACCCTGTCCTACAATGAATGAAAACCTTATTCGGTTTAACGGCTTTTAGTTCGTTAATTTTTTCTTTCAATTGTGGTAATGGAATGTGAGTAGAGCCAGGCAAACGCTCAGTGTTGAACTCTTTTTCCATTCTGATATCAAGTAGTACATCTTGAGCTCCTAGAATGACTTCTTCCTGAGTAACGAAAGGGAAGGATGATGTAGCATCTGTCCAAGCAGTTATACCGCCTTTAAGAAAGCCTATACAGCATTAACAAGGTAACAAAGAAAATAAAACTTGACGAAAAGTTTTGCTCACCTTTGACACATTTTTCAGCACCAATCTTAGTTAGAGCTTCAAGAGACTCTTTCTCTTTCCCTTCCTTGGAAACGATAACGTATGAGGCTGAAGTGTCGACTACTTTAGGTGCCCAAGGGATGAACTTCTCATGTAGTTCGACGCATAAGCTGTTAGGTATGTGGCTTGCTGCAAAGTCTCTTGGTGATCTTGATAAATGTTAGATTGGAAAGATAAGGAATGTTTTGTTATTTGCATGCGTTTTGGAAGCGAAAGAGCCAGTTTTGCGAGTAGAATACGTACCTCATATCAAGAACTGTTGCGCCTTCTCCTACGAGTTTTTTAAGTTCTTCTACTGTTACGTATGATACTTGTGCCATTGTGTTGATAGTTTGAGGTGTATTAAAATGATTTTTAAGCCAGTAAGCAATACGGAACTATAAACTCCGTACCTAATTCCGAAAATAGTCTGCAGCGCGTTTATTCAATGTGTAATTGGCGCTTACGAACTTTAGGTGGTTAAGTTGGCACATAATTGTGGAAAAACTAGTTTCCCCTAAGGCCTTTCATGGCATACCAAACAAAACTTTGCAATATCGTTAGGCACCACCAACAAATGTCTTTTGTGGCGCTTGTAGTTTCTTCAGTCTGTCACTGTTTGTATTTGATTTTATGGACCGCACGTGACAGGTTTTTAAAGTATGTTGTGGCATGCAGCAGTATTCGTTTGGAGCCTCTGTTTTAAAGTATTTAGCGGACTGGCGTTTGAAGCACATGTGATTCACAACCGCTTGTGGTTAACGTTTCGTTGGTTTACTAGAAGGAGCATCAAATCATGGCACAGGTGCGTAGTATTACCTCTTACTAGGTGTGTAGTAATAAAAGAATGCAGGATTCTACGCACTGGAAGGTAGAAGGTCCATCAACAGCTGGGCCTATGGAAATCATAAGATATAAGCTCATGGCAGAAGATGATAGAGGTTATAGTAAAAATGTTACAGACCGCGTCGAAGCGAGCTTATCTGGCCCTACGACTGAACATGTACGTCTTCAATACAAAATAAGAGGCACTAGCGCTACAAACGTCTTTTCTAATCTTTGTTTTTTGACAATGTTACAGCTTATTCGTTCTTGTAGGCTAACGTACATAACCAAGGAAACGGGACTTTTGTTGTAGGTAAGGAGGAAAAAAAAACTACAAAACGAAAAATTCTGTAAATAATCGTCTGCTTTAGAAGCGCAACCACGCCAGAGAGGTGTTTATTCACTGGTAGTTACCGTTGATGGTAAAGAAGTATTTGGAAGAGGACGCTTAAACATTACTATCGGTGATGCACCAAGTACGAGAGGGTTTTTTTTTTTCTTCACACGTGACTGAGAATTTTTTTTTTTTAATTTTAACTAGCGTCTACGAAACATATACATTTCAGCATGGAAGGACATGGTCTGGTATGGTTATTCTCTAAATAAGAGAGGGAAGACTTATTTTTTTTGTGCTTTAGGCCCAAGCACGTATTGGTAAATCGGTGTCTTTTACAATGGACGTACAAGGTGAGTTGCGTTTTATTTCTATTACGAGATATTCTTAACTTGATTTTAGAGGGCGGTCGACCTTATGACGTTAATGAAAGCGAACTGTCAATCAACATTGGTTCTGGCGCAAGACAGTTCAGAGCTAATGTAATGAGAATTGGTTCTGGTAAATATAACGTTGAATACGTCCCTCAATTTGCAGGTAACTCCAGCGTTAGAAAGAAAAGAATATTAATACTGTATAGGAACATACGACATTGATGTCATATATGATGGTAAAAGCGTATTGACGTCTCCAGGAAATGTTGTTTTCTCCGACTGTACGTCAATATTGTTTTGAGTATTTAGATTTTTTTTGGCTTATTCTTTTCCTTGTTAGTTGCTAGTTCCAAATCATGCATCATGGACGCGCCATCCCGCGTTAACTCGAATTCCATGTCTCAATTTCTAGTACAAGCAAAGAACCAGCAAGGCCTAAATGTGAAAATTGGAGGTGACAAGTTCGAAGTAAACGTTCGTGGACCAAAGGAGGTACATTCAATTTAAATTACTTTTTTTTTGATAACTTTCTTTCTAGCCTCGTTCCTTGGAGGTTAAAGATCATGGTACTGGTCAGTATACTGTATCTTTCTTGTTACCCGAAAGAGGTACTTTTTTTTCTGCAAGTTTTTTAGTCACGTGTTTCGTTTTATTAAGTTAACTTAATTTTTTAGGCGACTACACCTTTACTCTTAAAGTTGATGGACGAACACTTGACCAAGGCACAAGAACTATTACCGCAGTATAAGTACCTCGTTTCCGAAAATAAATTGTTTTTGCCTTCAGCTAGTCCTAAGATTGTACCATTGCATTGATGTGTTGTGGAACGCACTAGAACCTGAAATTTCAAACAAGATACTCTGTGTTTGTATTTATGCTTTTTTTTCCCCTCGTGAATTTTCATGACAGAGTGAAAAGTTTTTGTGACACTTTTTATGAATAGTACTTTTGATTTCCCTTGGTAATAACCAACTTGTCGATACGTTGTCCATCACAGCGCTCAAACATGGCGCTTTTTGAGGCGAAGCATTGAAGTGAATCTTAGGTACAAGTCTATGTCGGTAGTTTAAGTCAACTAACCGATTCTTGTGTTTCAAACTACTTGATTTAAACTTCAAGCATGTGTATGTTTCAACTCACACTATGTACCTTTTTTTATTTTGTACTACAGGCTGGAGGTAATAACTGTTTCCCCCTCTTTTGTTAGCGTAGCTAAGGGGTCACATAGGTCAGCCTCTCATAGGGAGAATAGTTGAGAGCGACACTACTGGCTTTTGCGAACATTCCAAAATAATAGCTCCAAACGACACCTCAAAGTCAGCAATAATACTTGTTCCTCCTGTATTTAGAGATCGTGCGTACTTTCCTAAGTGTTATCGTGATTTTTATGTTATTTTCTACAGCTGATGACTTCTATCGCGATACCGATAACGTGGTTGTATCGAAGATAGTACTCACAGTATCAAATAAGGCTTCAGGGCCTGTATCTGGCTCAGTACACGAAATGATAACACCATGGTCTCCTAGTATGGACTGGGACTATTTCCCAAATAATACCGGTCCAGGCACGTGATTTTAAGATTTTTACATTTAGTTTGAAAGGTTGCCAATAAAATTGTGAACTTTCTTACTACCAAATATAAACATTTCCAAAACCTTTAAATATGACGCTAAACAGTAAGCAGTTGCGGGTATTGACTTTGTAGAGTCGCCTGTAGCGACGTACGAGGGATATACTGCAGGCGATGAGATTGAGATCGACATAACAAAAAGCATGCAAGCGTGGACGCAAAATGCCACGACAAAAAACGAAGGGTTTTTAGTACAGACAAGTACAAATTTTACTTATTCATTTGTGATTGGAGTAATTATTAAGTCTAATCTAATTGTTCAGATGGGGGAAACGCTGTTGATGACTTTTATTTATGCGACCCAATTAAACCTGACTTGTTTCTGTTTACGAACACGTCGAGATTCAACTTCATAGCGAACTTATACCATGACCCACGTATGTAAAAAGACTCTTTTGTGGATCATTTTGACTTCACTTAAAAAGCTTTTTCCTGACGCTTCACGTGATTGTTTTTCTTTCTAACTTTTTTCCTAGTTGGCCAATCGCCATACCCACGTCCTGTTATCGCTTATACACGTTTTTGTGCTTTTATCGAAGGAGACCCAATAATAGGTTTGGTTATCGCTGACGCACTTGGGAAGGGAGACTTGTTTGTTAATGGAGAAATAGTTGATATGAAACTTGTATCACCCATCCCAAACACTATATGTACGTCAATTAGATTACTTAATTTGTTATTTACTTTATTCTTTCTTGTTAGTTGGAGCTTGTATTACAGTACCTCCTGGACTTAATGCAAGTAGGATTGAGCTGTTTATAAAGTACGAATACACAATTTATGCTACTCAACACTTCTTAGATCTACTGTTTTCGTGATTATGGATGACCTTGAATACTCGAGCTTACTTCCAAATGAAATTGGTAAGAATTGATAGGATGCAGGACTTTGTGTGTTTATTTTTGGATTAGGTTGTGAGAAATTTGAATGTGACAATCAAACAGTTGTGGTAAATGGAACTTTGGAAGGTGAGATTCTAAATGCAAGTACAATAGTGATTCAGAATGATGTTATCATCTTGGGAAGTTTAACTGTTGCTGGTGCGTGGATTTGTTTTCTTGTTTCTGTCTCATTTGTTTATTTAAGGATCAATTACACTTGATGCAAACTCATCTTTATTGACAACACAAGGTTCTTTGTCAGCAACGGGTGGTATCAAAGTGATATTGGATGATAGTAAAACATATTTTGATGGTGAAGAAGTCACTCGTGTGATTGCTACAGACCTTGAAGTAAACATAATTGTACTTTGCTGCTATTTACTCTTTAATTAGAACACAACAGTAGAACTTATTGGAGGAAATACACCTGTACGCTAAATTCTGATTCTGTTATATTTCTTGATTGGTGGTTCTCGTTAACCCTCATTTTCTTGTTTAGAAACCATGTCAAGTACTCCAATCAAAAGTAATAGCAACATCAGAAGGCTTTGCATTTGTTGTGTCACTCAACAATGACCCATGTCAAGTAAATTCAGCATCTGATAATGATCAAGTAAACTATGCTGTAATCATGTCTTGTACCGCTGCAGGCATTATATTGATAGCAATCATTGTTACAGCCAGTATGTATATTGTCCGGTGCGTCATTTACTGGAAAAGTAGATTACTGATTTATCCCTTTTAGACAATACAAGCGAGGACGATTTTTGACTCGAACCATAACTACATCTGAAAGTATTTAATAAATGACCAAACATTAATAAAAAAAAATCTATCTTACAGTACCAAACAAAAAGCACGTGACTTTGCTTTTGTTATTGTGAAGAGTAGTCTATGTTCATACAGACCTATAAAAAACCTTGATATTTCATTTTTAAACGGTTATTTGAATCCATTGCGAGTTGTTTAAGTCTGCCTTCTAAAAAAGATTCCTTTGCTCCAAACTTGATTTAACAGTCAATGAGTATGTTTCAACTCTTTACGCTATTCTTCGTTTTGTTTGTTGTATTGCAGGTCGAAGGTAAAATGTTGTTACATTCCTTATTGACACCAAGCAACGCTTCAAAGTCGTCAATCATTCTTCTCCCACCTGTATTTAGAGGCCGTGCGTGTTTCCATCAAAGTGGCAAAGTTGTTTTTAATACAATCAGGTACAACTCAGATGCTGGAAACATCTCTGACGACTTTTATTTGTGCGACAAAGAACATCAGCCCTACTTGTTTATTTTAGGGAATGGCTCAATATTAGACTTCATAGCAAACACGTACCATGATCCACGTATGTAAAAATAATACTGTTACATTTACACTTGTTTTCCTTAGCACTTCAAAAAGCACTTAAAAAGCACATGATAAAACGGACGCTTCACATCTAGTTTATTTTTGCAGTTGGCCAATTTCCATACCCTCCTCCTTATTGTGCGTTACATGCAGATCAAAAGATTGTACTGCAAATGTACATAATGATGTGACATACAACAACAATGAATGTCACAACAACACAACAACAAAGTGACACAACAACACAACAAGCTGACGACAGTGGACAAGTGCACAGTATGGCAAAATCTAATAATAGTACTACTCAATAAAAAGAACAAAGTTCGCTGTTCTCAAACTTTGAACCAGAAAAATCAATCCACACGCCAGATAAGCCAGAAAAAAAGACGTACGTTTGAGTTTGTGCGTTTTGGTAGTTTTCACTCACATGTTATTTTAGGCTGCACTTTTATCCTCGAAGGTACACCACACACAAAGATAATGCTAATTTGATTAGTTTAGCGGAAAAGGCTACTCTGGATTTGTGAATAAGTGCAGTTTTTTTAATGTCATGGAGTAATATTTTCTGATTCTCAGACCATTGTGAGCTTTTACTGCACACAATGTGTACATATTTCTGAAGGCTGTGTTAAAATTGTACTGTTGTACATTTTGTCGTCAGCTTGTTGTGTTGTTGTGTCACTTTGTTGTTGTGTTATTGTGACATTTCATTATTGTGTTGTTGTATGTCGTGTCATTCTGTGTATCTTGCAGTGCAATCTTTTGATCTGCATGTAACGCACAATATATTGCTTGTACACGTTTCTGCGTGTTTCTAGAAGGAGACCCATTTCTGCTGAAGCTATCCTTGACGTAATCGATATGGGAGACTTGTTAGTTAATGGACAAATAGTTGATACTACAATTGTACCACCCATCTTGGACAGTATAAGTACCTCAATCAGATTACTCAATTTGTCATTTATTCTTCTTATTAGTTGGAGTTTGTATTACAGTACCTCCTGGACTTAATGCAAGTAGGATTGACCTGTTTATAAAGTACGAATAAACAATATATACTACTAACACTATTTCTACAAAAAACTTTATTGCTGTACTGTCTTACAGTTTAACACTATTTAGATCTAGTGTTGTAGTAATCATTGATGACCTTGAATACTCGAGCTTACTTCCAAATGAAATTGGTAATGAAATATTACGTCGCATGACATGGTTTATTTTTGGAATAGGTTGTGAGAAATTTGAATGTCAATCAAACAGTTGTAGTAAATGGAACTATGGAAGGTAAAATTTTCAATGCAAGTACAATAGTGATTCAGAATGATGTTATCATCTTGGGAAATTTAACTGTTAATGGTGCGTGGATTCACCGCTATTTTTTAGGTATCTCGTTCTTGTTTCATTCTCATTTGTTTTGTTTAAGGATCAATTACACTTGATGCAAACTCATCGTTATTGACAACACAAGGTTCCTTATCAGCAACGGACAGCATAAAAGTATTATTGGATGATAGCAAAACATATTATGATGGTGAAGAAGTTACTCGTGTGATTGCTACAGACCTCAAAGTAAGCACATAGACTATTACAATATTTTTACATTTAATTCACTTAATTAGAACACGACCATAGAACTTATTGGAGGAAGGTCACCTGTACGCTAAACCTTTCTTTATATATTGTATTGTAGCGCTTCTTGTTAAATCTTATTTTGTTGTTTAGAAACCATGTCAAGAACTCCAATCAAAAATAATACCCACGTCGGAAGGCTTTGCATTTGTTGTATCACTCAACAACGATCCATGTCACGAAAACTCTTCTGATCACGTAAACTATGCTATTGTCTTGTCTTGTATTGCTGTTGGAGTTATAGTTATAGCTGTCATTGTCGCTGTCGTCATGTATGCTATCCAGTACGTCATTTTACAATCAAAGTCGTTAAATCCTCATTTATTCTAGACAAAACAAGAGAGGACGATTTTCCATTCAAAGCTTTATGACAACTACTGAGGACGTACTTTGCAATAATGAAAACATCACAACAAACGGCTCTAAACATCGCTAGCTCATAAAATCTATCAAATAAATTGTCTTGTTTTGTAACTTCAAATCAGGAGATGGTTACACTATCACGTTAGTACTTATCAAACAATTCAAATACAATTATTTTCTCTTATGTCTGTTTACTGAAAAATAATGTTTTGTGCATTCTTTGAATGATAAAGCTTGCAACAACAAAGTTACAAAATATTAAAACAAATTCCACACTCTAGAGATGGGAATAATAATGCTATTTACAAAAACCCCCAAAATGTGTCATTCTCTGTATCTTGTATCTTTTTTTTCTTGGTTTTTTCTTCCTTTTACCTTGCTTTATCTAGAACTACGAAGATTTTTTTCTCCTTCAACATCAGTAGTTGTTGCCTTTACTCGCTTTTTTCTACTCGATTTGTCCTTCTTCTTTGCGGCTTTCTTATCAGCTTTAGATGGCTTATCCTTCGTTCTCTTCTTCTTTGGCGTTCCTACAAACAAGTTTAAACATAATTCATCCGTAATACTCAAAAAAGCCCTTTACAAGCTCTGATAGCTTACCTCGGACTTCAGATGATAGAGATTTAGACGATTTGCTTTTCTTTGGTGATTTTATATTCGATCTAGAGGATTTACTCTTAGGTGAAGACTTAGAAGGTTCACTACTGTTAATCGATATTTTAGGCGGTTTAGTCTTTGCTTGAGCTTTTGATTGACCATCACCTCCCTTTGCTTTAACCTCTCCTCTCATTTTTTTGCGGGAAGGCTTCTTTTCTGACTTTGGTTTGTCTGATTTTGCTTTATCGCTAGTTTTATCCGCTTTATCGCTTGTTTTATCCGCTTTACCAATACTATCTGACTTATCACTGCTTTTAGCGCTCTTTGATCCATCTTTTGCGCTGGAAATACTCTCTGCTGTAACAAACTCATCTGATTTTGATGTACTTTTGCTACAACAACATTAGGGCATGCTTAGCGTGATTTTGGGGTTTTTGTAGAATTCTACCTTCCGCCTTCTCTTGCCCAATCAATAGGTTCCTCGCCGACATCTCCTTCAGCCCATGAAGCAGATGCAGTAGAATCAGAAACAGTAACAGCGTCTACAGACGAGTTGCTTTGGTTTGTAAGCGCTAGACTCGTTTCTGCACCAGGGTGTATCCCATTACGGTCCTGTGCAGAAGATTCTGAACTCATTGTAGATGACTCGGAAGGCTACAACGCAAAAAAGTATAAGCAATCTACAAGATCAAAGTATTGTTCCAGGATATACCTCAGAGGATGATGATGATGTTGTAGCGAGCGCTTTTGGTACAATAGGAGCTTTTTTTTCAAATGGGAATTTAAAGTCAGTAACGACGCCATCTTGCATCGCATACTTTATCGCATAGTAACAAAATAAAAATTGTTCCTTTAGGTAAGCGCGTAAGTAAAATCATCTACGCGGACATTATTCATACCCTCTGTGTGATAGAATTCGCACGTTGTGCGCGAATGTTTGATAGTGCTTCCTTTAAATTAAGATTTTTAAGGTCTGGGTTTGTTTCCGCTCGTAATTTTTTCAAAAAAGTATTAATTAAAATATACGTTCCAGTCCTACCAATACCAGCGCTAGTTATAATAAGCATGTTATAAATACTATAATCAAATTACCTGCAATGCACCACATACGGACGCGGCCTACAAAAGCCATTAGACACAAAAAAATACAAATCACGAAAACGACGACTAAAAAAGAATACAAAAAAAACGCACTTGGCAGCCTTATCTCTTGCTCGCCTCTTGGCAAGTAATTTATCAACATACCCATCTACTTCTTCCATCATTGTCAACAAGGAAGAAGGATCTCCTGGTACGCCTAAGAGCAGTTAGAAAGAAATCACAACAACCCAAACCAAAAGGGACTTACCGTGATCTGGCCAACCAACATAGTGATATTGTATAACCTTTCTCGTTTTTCCGTTCTTAAATTACTGTGAAAAAATACACAAAGGCATTTAAAAGGTGCTAACTACCTTTTCTATTGTGAAATGTCGGGTTTTCCATTCTCCGCTTGAATGCGTTTCTTTTGAATCTAATGTTACTGTAATATCTCCATATGATTTTTCAACACGAACAGGCCAATATTGATGCGCTTTAATCTATATTGTACCGTTATTTTAAAGAATTTCAAAAAAAAAATAAAAAGCAACCTTCTTAGTAGGACCTTCTTCTAATCGCGTCAACATTATTACAACAGGCATATGATACCGCCAAATCATTCTAAAAAAGAAGATTACAAAAGCATACAAAAAACAGAAAATCGATATCGACAACAAACTGACATAATCGCTTTTTGCTCAAAACAAAAAAAAAACAAAGAAAGCAATAAATTAATAGCACGCTCTACATACCGCCAAAAATCATAAAACGTCCCAGGAAGTGGTCCTTGTGTTGCTACGTATAATTTCTCGCTATCTTCATGGATACCCTGTAGCATTGAGAGCGGTTAATAACAAAAAAAAAATGATGATGAAGAAATCCTGCAAAACAAAAAAAAAAAATAAAAGAATTCGTATGAGATTTATTCAACGAAACTTTAAAGTAAGGAGTGAGAGTATGTATATTTTGCATAGCGTTGTGGTTATCAAAAATAATCTTGTATTTCAAGCGTGATTCTATCGACTAGAAGGGAGCTTTTATCGTATTTATGGCAACAAAACCTGAAAAAAAAAAATATGGAAGCCTGTGTTTGTTTTAAAGGCGTAGAAAGTTAACATTGTAATTTTTGCGTGTACCGATACGTAGTTTCCGTTAATGTAATCAGAGTTAGGATCTCCACCTAGTTTAGGTAATTTCACGCGCGTTGATTCGACTATACGGAGGGTTAGTATAATTAGTCTATTAAGATATTATGCTCTTTTTTTTGTTTTATATTCTTAATTTTGAGCGCTTAAAGTGCCAAGTACCTGCTAGAATGCCTGTGTACCGGTTTTTATCAAGGTTCTCTTTTTTAAGAGATGCTGCATAATTTGATTCTTTAAACGACTCTGCCCGCTTTGATTGCTCCATTTGTAATTGCTACAGATAAAAACATAAATTTCTGAGCCAGGCTTTTTTGTTTACTTGCCTGCCATTGGGCTGTATACTCTTTGAGCCTGGGATTAGCATTATCTTGCTCCTCTTCGCTTGAGCTGGAAGAACTAGACTCTTTACCGTTAACCACGCCCATTTTTCTTTAAATTAAATAATTATAACACCAGAGCAACGTCAATGCTTAGCGCATATATTTTCGTAAAGGATGAATGCTTCAGTTTTTTTGAATAACCAAAAAATGGGCGAAAAAAGAAGACTCACATCTATACTTACCCTATCTTCTTCGTTGAGGCTCGTGGCGCGGCCATGGTGTGAAACAAGCAAAAAGAAATAAAAAGACTGTGACACGTACAATGAGGTTGTTTCCTAAATGTTGACACTTAAGCATATTTCCTTACGTGCAGAACGGAGGGTACATCATGACGCTTTGCGTACTTGTTCGGTTCTACGCTCAACCAATGCGTTGGGGCAACTACACAACAGTCCAGTGTACAAAAGTGGCGCACAAGGCCAACGCTCCTTAAATTATAGCTGCAAACTTCATCACAGCAAAGCAATGTCTCTCGAAGCAACTGAATTTGGTACGGATGATCCACGCATGGGGAAGATAATCAAAGAGGGCACGTACAAGTTACACAATACAAGTTTAATAAAAAACCGTTAGGAATGGGTGGTGACGTTGTATTTGTTGGTTTTCCACACGATGAAGGCGTCCGACGAAACGGTGGCCGTGTTGGCGCAAAAGAAGGGCCAAATGTTGTTAGAGGGTTTGTACCGAATTCCACTACGCTCTATATAACACTAGTAGCTTTGTACAGAAGATTGGGACTGTCGTAAACCCAGAATACAAAATAGACCTGAGGTAACAACACAACGATCGTTTTTGCCCTAGTGCTTACTATGTGAACTAGAACAATATCTGTGAGCGACAGTGGCAATATAAAATGCGAAACAAGCTTAGAGGACGCACATTCAGCATTGACAGAGCGTGTTTCAACCATTTTAAAACAAGGTAAAAGCCCGAAAATTATTTTTTGGTTTGTTCTGCTTCTGTTTTCTAATTCCCTTAATTTTAGGGCGCATTGCATTCATTGTTGGTGGTGGCAACGATCAGTCATATCCTAACGCTAAAGCAATGCTTCAGTCTCTCAAAGGGTACATTTATTTTGTAGTTGGAAACGTTGTACTCACCGATTTCACAGAACGGTGGGTGTCATCAATATAGATGCACACTTGGATGTTAGACCAAAAAAAGAGGGAAAAGTACACTCTGGATCTCCTTTTCGTTTACTACTCGAAGATGGTAAGTAACAAATATGAGTTTAAAAGGTGTAAAATGTTGACTTTTTTAAATTCGTAGATGAAATGAAAACTCGTGGCACGTTTTGTGAGTTTGGCGCACAAGGTAGCCAGTGTAGTACAATTCATTGGAATTATGTTTTATCTCATAAAAATGCTTCAATAGCCGGTTTTAATAGCCTGAGAGTACGATTTTAGTATACTTGTTTTCTTGTTAACAAAATTTTTCTAGAAGAGTTCAACAAGTGTTTTGGATGCGTTCAAGAACGAGGAATGTATGAAAAAGGATAATGTTTTTGTATCGTTCGATATTGATTCTATTAATGGCGCAGACTGTCCGGTATGAAGCTTTTGTAAAACTTGTTGATTTTTTCACGTTTTTTTTTCTGTGCATGCCACTCTCATCTTTTTTGCTTTTAGGGCGTTAGTTGTCCAGCAAACGTTGGATTCTCATCTCAGGAAGCGCTAGATATTTGTTTTGCTGCTGGTTCGAACCCAAAGGTACGCGTTGAAGAGTCTTGGAAGCAAGTTAATAAATAATTGATTAGGTTCGATTGATGGATGTTTCTGAGTTTAACCCTACTGTTGAATCATATAGAACTGGTAGATTGGTTGCTCAGATGTTCTACCACTTTCTTCTTGGTGTTGCTTCACGCTAACACTCCGCTGTTGTAGTTATAAGGGTCGGTGCTCTAAAGCAACATAGACCATTAATAGACGCTTACAATAAAAACAAAAAGTACAACATAGTCGTCATTGGGAGTTGAATAATTACGTACTTCTTGCAAAACAAGAAATTTATTTATTTATTTATTTGATAAGTGCAACGAGCTACTGCGGTTTTATCTGGACCTACTGATCAAATGTACTTGAATCAGCAGTTTTCATAATGGTTTGAATGGAAAATCGTCCTCGCTTGTGTTGTCTAAGGAGATAAAAATGTTAATACTATGTATGGAGAGAATGACGTACCGGACAATATACATAATGACTGCAACAATGATTGCTATGAATACAATGCCTGCAGCGGTACAAGACATGATTACAGCATAGTTTACTTGATCATTATCAGATGCTGAATTTACTTGACATGGGTCATTGTTGAGTGACACAACAAATGCAAAGCCTTCCGATGTTGGTATTATGTCTGATTGGAGTTCTTGACATGATTTCTAAGCAAGAAAATAATGGTTAATACTACAAGAAATATAACAGAATCAGAATTTAGCGTACAGGTGTATTTCCTCCAATAAGTTCTACTGTTGTGTTCTAATTAATGGAGTAAATAGCAACAAAGTACAATAACGTTTACTTCAAGGTCTGTAGCAATTACACGAGTGACTTCTTCACCATCATAATATGTTTTACTATCATCCAATAATACTTTTATACCGTTATTTACTGACAAAGAACCTTGTGTTGTCAATAAAGATGAGTTTGCATCAAGTGTAATTGATCCTTAAATAAGAACGATGAGAAAAAACCAAGAAGAACTAAAAAAAACAGCTCACCATCAACAGTTAAATTCCCCATGATGATAACATCATTCTGAATCACTATTGTACTAGCGTTAAGAATCCCACCTTCCATGGTACCGTTTACTATGACTGTTTGATTGTCACATTCAAATTTCTCACAACCTAATCCAAAAATAAACACACGAAGTCCTACATCCTTTACCAATTTCATTTGGAAGTAATCTTGTATATTCAAGGTCATCAATAATAACTATTGCGCTAGATCTAAGCTATATTACACACATTGTAAAACTGTTCAGTCGTACACAACATTTAGGTCAATCCTACTTGCATTAAGTCCAGGAGGTATTGTAATACAAGCTCCAACTAACAAGAAACAAGAAGTAAATATGAAGCATTGATTTAGTTATGTGACGAACGTATACTGCCAGGAATGGGTGATACAATTCTCGTATCAACTCTATGTCCATTTACTAACAAATCTCCAAGCTCGAGCGCTGTAGTGATAGCAAAAGCTATTATGGGGTCTCCTTCTATAAAAACACAAAACCTTGTATAAGCGATATAAGGAGGTGGGTAGGGAAATTGGCCAACTACGGAGAAAGTCAAAAAAACAATCACGTGCAAAGAAAGTAGTTTAACTTACTTTGTTTGTCTAAAAATGGCGAGAAAACGAAAGATTTTATGGTAACGTACAAGGGTCTTGGTATGTGTTTGCTAAGAAGTCGAATATTGATGTGTTCGCAAAAATAAACAAATCAGGTTGCTGCTCAACTGGTTCACACAAATAAAAGTCGTCAGCGGCATTTGAATCTATGTAGTAAATGTTACTATAAGCGCTTATGAAAAATATGCTGTGTTGTACTTGTTTGTATTAAAAACCCTTCATTTCGAGTAGTGGCGTTTCGATTCCACTTCTGCATGATTTTTGTTATGTCGATTTCTATATCATCGCCTGCAGTGTAGCCGTTGTACGTAGCTACAGGCGATTCTACAAAGTCAACACCAGCAACTAAATGTTCATCAGATTTACAAGGGAGAGTTGAAGGTATTTTTAGAGCTATAAATCACGTGCCTGGACCGGTATTATTCGGAAAATAGTCCCAGTCCATCCCACGAAACCATGGTGTTTTCATTTCGTGTATTGATCCTGATATCGGTTCTGAGGTCTTATTTGACACTGTGAGTATTAACTTGGATACAACCACGTTATGCGTCTCCCGGGGAAAGTCACCAGCTTTGAAAAATAAACATACAATCACGTGAACACTTAGGAAAGTACGTACGATCTCTAAATACAGGCGGAACAAGTACTATTGATGCCTTTGAAGTGTCGTTTGGAGGTACTAATATGGAATGATCGCAAAACCCTCTCGTTTCACTTTCAACAACTCTCCCTTCAAGAGATTGACCTAAGCGCCCTTTAAACCAACGCAAAACAGGGAAAAAACTATATACCTCCGATCTGCCATACAAGAAACAAAAAGGTGAATAGTATAGCGAGTTGAAACGCAAACATACTTGAAGTGTCAATCCCGTTGGAAAGGTACTAATTTAGAAAGAGCTGACTTAAAATACTGTAACTACTGCACCAAAATCAGTAATGTGTGTTAGCTTATTTGTTTAGATATACTTGAAAGGCGTGTGATATCTTCGTACCTTAGATTGACTTATATCGTGAATGTACGTAATAAAAGAATAGTTCTACAATTAACTTACATTTGATCTAGATATTACAGAAAAAAAGATTTTGTGATCTTCTGAAAATGCTGTTTGCGTGAGCACATTGTTTTTTCGGGCAAATAACTACCCCGACATCTGAAACCAAAATTTACTGGTTAATATGTAACACTTCCAAGGTTTAGCGGTGGAAAGAAACGGTCCTTTCTTCAGTTTTTTTTTGACAGCATAAAATAGTATTTAATTTTACTGCGTTTAAGGACAGTATCGTAAAACAACATCGGCAAGTAGCACTTCTATACAAATGGCAGATTAGTGGTAGCACGTGCTTGATTAGCAATTCAAAAAGGTAGGTTACAATTCAAAAATCCTGATACAAGATAAACTGCTGAGGAAAGTCATAAATCCTGAAAATCTTGTTTATGAAACGTCATAGCGACAAGCACAACCAAAACCTTCAATACAACATTGCATAATTGTCTAGCTAATTGTACTTCTGCCATGTTGTTACTCGTGAGTCATAATAACTCTCGGAGATGAGAATTTCCCTCGTTTGTACTGTCTATAGATAAATGAGCGCAGTACCGTTGGCAATAGCAGCGTACTGAAAGGTATACATAATGGATGCAATGACAGTGGCTATAACAACAACTCCTACAGCGATACATGGAATGATTATAGAAAAGTTTACTTGACTTGACGCTGAGTTTACTTGACATTGAGCTTCGGAAAGTGATACAACAAATGCAAATCCTTTTGAGGTGTGTATTATTTTAGATTGCAGTTCTTGACATGATTTCTAAACAAAGGTCATTTGAATCACAAAAATGATAAAAAAATACAGGGTTTGGCGTACATGTGATCTTCCTCCAATAAATTCTACTGTAGTGTTCTATAAACAATAAATATATTAAGATTGCAAGTTTGTACTTACTCTGAGATCTTTGGCAATCACGCGACTGACTTCCTCTCCATTGTGATATGTTGTGTTATTTAATATCACTATGATACCATTTGTTGCTGACAAAGAACCTTGTGTTGTCAATAAAGATGAGTTCGCATCAAGTGTAATTGATCCTTAAATAAACAAATGAGAAAAAACAAGAAAACAAATCCACGCACCATCAACAGTTAAATTTCCCAAGATGATAACATCATTCTGAATCACTATTGTACTTGCGCCTAGAATCTCGCCTTCCATGGTTCCATTTATTACAACTATTTCTTTATCACATTTAAATTTAGTGCAAGCTAAACCAGTTAAAACAGCATTTCTTGGCTTTGTTCAATACCAATTTCTTTTGGAAGAAGTGTAGTGTACTCAAGATCCTTCATTATTACACTCAATGCGTTATCGTTTGATCTACAACATGTTGATTAGTTATACTGTATTTACCAACACCAGGTTGTACGCAAATGTAACATCTATACTGCTTGAGTTAATCCCAGGAGGTACTGTAAGACAAACTCCAACTAATATGTACTTAGTAAGTGCAAAGTATAGCGTCAAACCTAAACTATCTAGGATGCCAGGAGTAGTTACAGTATCAACAGCATGCCCGTTTATCAGCACCCCAGTTATGTTGAGTGTCTTTTCAGAATCAGGTATTAAAAACTCTATCAATGGGCTTCTTTCTAAGAAAGCACAAAGCCGTGTATATGCGATAAAAGGTGGTGTGTAGGGTAACTGACCAACTACATAATAGAGTTAAAAAAAACAATCACGTGATTATTGACCAAATATTTATAAATAGAACTTGTACAGAAAACAAAAGATAACAATTCTATTTCCTATTCACGTGCGTGGGTCGTGGTATGCATTAGCTTTTAAGTCAAATGGTGTACTGGCTAGCAAGTACAATCTAGGCTTGCTTGAAATTGGATCACACAAATAAACGTCATCAAGAACATTTCCTACATCTGAGCATTGTTAGCGGCTGCAATCTAGAGATAAAAAACCCTTCATTGCCAGTATTGCCGTTTTGATTCCACTTTTTCATGCTTTGCGTTACATCTATTTTAATCTCATCTCCTGCAGTATAACCCTCGTACGTAGCTACAGGCGATTCTACAAAGTCAACACCAGCAACTAAATATTCATTTTAGCTTTGTTTGTTTACTACTTTCGCACTAGCGTTTACGATTTACGCAAGATAACATTAAAATCACGTGCCTGGGCCGGTGTTGTTTGGAAAATAGTCCCAGTTCATCCCACGAAACCAAGGTGTTATCATTTCGTGTATTGATCCTGAAACTTGGCCTATAGTCGTATTTGATACAGTGAGAGTCAGTTCAGACACCGCTACAGTAAAAACGGGAGGGAAATCCCCCGCTGTAATAAAGTAAATTATCATATCTCACAGATAGCGTACCAGATCTAAATAAGGGCCGTACTAGTATCATCGATGGCCTTGAGGTGTTATTTGGTGGCACTATTCTGGAATGCATGCAAAAGTCATAACTGAACGTGTAAAATAGGCTCGCTACTATGGGCTGCCCTGCAATACAAATAACTTTTTAGTGCTTTACAACGAGAAACAAATTAGGCTTTACCTTCAACTAGCGACGAAATCAACAAGATTAGGCTTTACCTTCAACTTTTAACGGAATTCTTGACAATATAACGATGCGACTTAAAATCAGGTGACTTAGCTCTATTTTAAAGGAAACTTGTTCTTACAGAATTACTCATATCTAATTTACAAACACCATTACCAAATACGTTTTAATGTCCAGTTTTCTTCGTTATTCATGTGCTACCATAACTCTTGGAACTGCGTATTTTTCACGTTTGTACCTCCTATTTTAGAAATTAATCATTTTGTTAGGTGTAAACTACGTACTGAACAGAATACATGATGACAGCAACAATTACAGCTAGGACTACAACACCCACAGCCGCACAAGATATGATAATGGCGTTACTTGCTATAGATGATTCTGTATTTACTTGGCATGGGTCACTGTTGAGTGATACCACAAATACAAATCGTTCTGAGATAGGTACTATTTTAGATTGAAGTTCTTGGCATGATTTCTAAACCAAGTTACAAAAGGGTCAATGGTGACAAAGGCCAAAAACGAAGATACACAAATAGCAAGCTTGTACGTACAGGCGATTGCCCTCCAATAAATTCTACAGTAGTGTTCTATTTCTTAGTATTAGTAGGTAAATAATAACTATGGTTGGTATACTTGTAAATTGGTGGCTATCACGACAGCAACTTCTTCACCATCGTAATACGTTCTATTATCCAATAACACTTTTATATTGTCTGTTGCTGATAAGGAACCTTGTGTTGTCAATAAAGAGGAGTTTGCATCAAGTGTAATTGATCCTTAAACAAAACAAATGAGAAAAAAAACAAGAAAACAAATCCACGCACCATCAACAGTTAAATTCCCCATGATGACAACATCATTCTGAATCACTATTGTACTTGCGTCTATAATCTTTCCTTCCATAGTTCCATTTACTACGACTGTTTGATTGTCACACTCAAATTTCGCACAACCTAACGCAAACAATTACAAATGCCTCTTCTGCCACAATTTTTCAATACCAATTTCGTTTGGAAGTAATCTTGTGTATGAAATATCAGTAAAGAGTAAGCTCAATACTTCATCATCAGAACTAAGAAAACAACGATTAGTTGGTTATAAAAACCCAACACCCCGTACGCTACAGTCAAGTCTACCCTACTTGTGTTAAGCCCAGGAGGTACCGTCAGACAAAATCCAACTAGATAAATGTTAGAAAAAAATACGTCATCCTCTCAACGAACCTACAGTGCCATCTATGGGCGGCACCCTATTAATTTCAACACTACGTCCGTCTACTAATAGCGTATCAAGCATAATAAGGTCTTCAGCCACTACTTGTATGATCACATTTCCTTGAATGAAAACACAAAGCCGTGTATATGCAATAAAAGGAGGTGTGTAGGGAAATTGGCCAACTACGATAGAATATACACAATTAACATAACCAAAAATCACGTGGTAGTTTTGTTTCAAAGGGTGTTTTAAATTCAACACGTACGTGGGTCGTGGTATGAGTCTGCTGTGAAAGTATAAAAAGTGTTGGCTAGTACAAACAGTTTCGGTCTAGGTGGCGGGTCGCACAAATGAATGTCATCAAGAACGTTGCTTGTATCTTCATTACTGTTAGCGATAATTTCATGCTTGTATTTATGTGTACTTGATTGTATTAAAAAACCTTCATTGCCAGTATTGCCGTTTTGATTCCACTTTTTCATACTTTGTGTTACGTCTATTTTAATCTCATTTCCTGCAGTATAACCCTCGTACGTAGCTACAGGCGATTCTACAAAGTCAACACCTGCGACTAAATATTCATTTTAGCTTGTTGTTTACTACTTTCGTACTAGCGTTTACGATTTACGCAAGATAACATTTAAAATCACGTGCCTGGACCGGTGTTGTTTGGAAAATAGTCCCAGTTCATCCCATTGGACCATGGTGTTATCATTTCGTGTATTGATCCTGAAACTTGGCCTATAGTCGTATTTGATACAGTGAGAGTCAGTTCAGATACTGCTACAGTATATAAAGCAGGGAAGTCATCAGCTATGAAAACATTATCATCTACACTTGGATACACTACGTACATTTTCTAAATACGGGTGCTACTAGTACTGTAGATGGCATCGAGGCGTTGTTCGGTGGTACTATTCTTGAATGCGTACAAAAGTTGACGCTATCGCTATGAATGACTCTCCCTAAGAAAGACTGCCCTAAGATGAATAAATTATGGCTAAGAGAAACATTCGCTACCTTGAACTAGCGACGAAACCAAAATGAGGTATGCTATGAGTTCAACCATAATAGAAAGCATTGCTCACGTGCGTATGTTTTTCATAAAACGTAGTTGACTGTAGTTGTGTGTCTTTTTCAACACGTGATTTGACGTTATTTGCTTAACTAGTACGTAAAAATGTACCATCCATACGAGAATGGGAAAAGCTGGATGTCGGGAAAATCTGGAAATCTGGAAGGAAAATGCAAGTGCTTTTTCTCCCCACACCAACAAATTTGAGGCCTCAGTCGCCAGACGCAGGCTATAGCAACCTGGCCCTATAGGAAGATTATGTGGTATAATTCAACGTTAAGCCGCTTGAATTACCTTCGGGTGATTCACTCCGCTTAAGGCAATGGCATACAACTGTTCACACAAAGACAAATGTTCGAATGGTACACTCAACTTTTTTACAAAGAGCGCAGAACGGCACAGATTTGAAAGAAATGCGTCTGGATAGGTTTAAACGTTACGCGCTATATCACTATGAGCTATGTTCAAAAATACTATCCACAACATCCCTATTCCTTGTCTGTATTCACACGAGCAGATAATATAAAGAAAATAACGTACATTCCTTGTGCGGTTTCACGAGAATGAGTCTATACTCTATGCACTACTACTACGCGCATAGAGTACTACTATAACAATTAGAGAGCCAGCAGTGGAGTTTTAAGCAAAATGGGAAATAAAAACATTAATAGCTTCTTTGGAGTTATTTATGTGAGAACCCAGGGAAGGGCCTTACTGAAAGCGAACTGGACCATTTACTCGCTTGCATTTATTGTCTCTGCTAAAACAAAACCGTTTTTTCGGTTAGTTTTCGGCATCATTTCCTTTTTTAGGCGTGTTTCTGAAAATTGGTTTTCGTATATTCTGAGTGGCACTAATATAACTTTTCAACAATGATTAAAGCACTTCTAGGTTATGCGCTATACTGTCTATAGCCTAGGCTATAAACCTTCATGGGGAATAGTTATGCCTTGTGGCGTATCGAAGAGTGCTGGCAAAATTGTTTCTCTGGGTCAACAAGGTGTTACTTCCGTGGCTGTTTACAGAGCGCTTGTACCTAGAAAAGAACGGCGTTATATACATATGCTCATTGAAAGCTAGTTGGACTAAGACAGTTGATCTTCATGTCCATCAAAATGCGCTGACTGTTGGCAACATGTGCTATAGAACAATTTTAGTTCTTTTCATTGTAATATAAGTACTAGATTGTATGCCCTCAGTGAGCGTATATGTACATGACTATGATGTCAGAAATAACCACAAGTTCATAGAAAGTCTTAGTGCCCCTACTTTTTACAGTGGATCTCGTTCACTTAGTTGTTGTGCACTTTGAACCAAATAAAAGCAACCTTTCTCCCAAATTTATGGCATCTTATTTTACTGTACCTTGTTTGTCTAAAAGTTGCGCAATTATAGTTATGGGTATAGTTTTCAAGCTTAACTTTCTAATCTATCTCCTCACTTGGAAACTGTACTGTATAAACTGCACTGGTTTTATTTACAACGCAACTCTGCTTAAACTCTGTTTGCATGATTGCAGAGTTACAATTGAGTTTGTAGTATTATTTAAACATTCATTAAACACACTAGACAAAAGCATATAAGCCAGCAATAAGCGAAACAACTTCTTGGTTGGGAAGTGCTAGTACTTGGTGTAATAGAAGGTTGTTGTGCTGTAGGTTCTTGGCTTGGTGATATTGGTGTAGCAGTTGCTGGAGGTAGTCCCGTTGTTGGCGTTGTGGTTGTTGGCATTGTCATAGGTGACAGTGTCGTTGGGGGTAGCATCGTAGGTGATAATGTAGTTGGTGGCAATGTTGTGGGTGGTGTTGTAGGTGGCAAAGTTGTTGGTACAGGTTCGTATACAAATATACTAGTATAGAGACCTTGTAATGAAGAATTTGGTGGATACGTAAACCTGAGGTAAACAAGGATTAACAATTATTAGAGGTTCTTATTTTACTTACTTGAATGTAGTTGAGTTGAATTCTACATCAATAGGGGTTTGTTAAGTTAGATGATTTGAGATAAAACCTACAAGAATAATTTAGGAAAGTATAGCCTCAAAAACTTGGATAACAGCTTTTTCTTTGTAGCACCTATACTGCTTCCTTTTAAACTTTGTTTTCAAAATGACAGTGTAATAACGTTTGCTTATGTGCGAAATTTGATATCAATTTTTTGTCAAAGTATAGTGTTTGGAGTGCTTGAGTGAGACAAGACATGAAAATCTTTGAAATCAAGTTTTACCTGTTACTACTGGTTGTTCCATAACGCAAGTCATAACATACGGTGAGCCATTTGTACTTGATCCTCTTACGCTGTTTACTTACTTTACTTTACTTTTATTTGGTTGTGATGACGATCCGATTAAATTAAAGTTGTTAATTTACGAACTCGCACTTGCCTTCATCGCCCACGCCTTTAGTTGAGGTCAATAAAAGGCAGTGTAACAAAAATAGCCAGCAGAGCCTAGTTCTTAAATTAAGAACGTACTGAGCGATAACACTAGCGTGGCAAATAGACATAAAGTAATCCAAAGCGCTTTAGCCATTTTGTAGTTTTTGGCAACGAAATATGTCTTGTTAAGTTACATCCTGCGACTTATGCTTACCACTAACAGAACTCACGTCGTGTTCTACGTGTTGCAAGTGTAGTTTTATTTTAGGCGCAGGAGATTCACTTGGATGGTACATGGTACCAGTGAGCGTTAGTAAGTCGTATAAACCAAAAGACATAGCGAAAAATCGAATGATAATTTTTTTATTTTCATAGTTTGTTGCTGTTAAGTCTTTGAGTTGACGCCAACAAGAACCTCTAGTGATACTACTAAGAACTTTAGGTATGTATCCTAAGCTGATCTTTGTTGGTTCAATTGATCTTTAGTTAACCACATGCCATGGAAACCAAACGGTACACGTTGTGGTAATGCAACACGTGATACAAGTGATAAGTCTTTTGCATCGTATATGACAGACTCTGAGTTA
The DNA here is from genome assembly GCA_038496445.1 of Trichosphaerium sp. ATCC 40318. Classification (NCBI taxonomy): domain Eukaryota; phylum Discosea; class Flabellinia; family Trichosidae; genus Trichosphaerium; species Trichosphaerium sp. ATCC 40318. The sequence continues at coordinate 61,526 of JALMLS010000379.1, forward strand.
TTCTTTGCAGAATCATAAACAAATCCTATCAAATAGCCCTAAAATACAATTAATGAAGAAAACAACTTTCTATCTGGAGCTCAAAATCCAAAAGAAAAAAAGAAAGAAAAAAGAAGGCCTTTTTTTTTTAGGTTGACGTACATCATCTTCGTCTTTTGCACCGTCTTTAGGAACGAAACTGAATTCTCCACCAAATCTTCCGTCGCCATGGTAAAGCGTAGAACACGCTAGTAAAAGGTAAGTCTTTCATAAAAGAATCATTGTAAGTACTCTTTTTTTCTACATCTATTTTTGCTACACCTTGGAAATTGTCGATTTTTGGTGAAGCGGCTTTCCACATAGAGTATAAATACCTGTATATTAAATAAGAAAATCATATTTATACACCAGCCTTGGCCATTAAGACCAGCAAGCAGTACAGATAAAGTGTTCCAAAACAAAACAAAAACAACAATAGTGCAACATTAGCAAGCTTGTCGCTAGCATACCTTGACTTGTAACCCATATACTCGGTGTTAATGACAGGAAATTCATATGTACTACCGTCATTTGCGTAGTCTACAGGACCTTCAGTCACCTTCTTTGTCTTCAAGTCGAAAGTCCACAAATAGTTTTTGGCCACTTTTGTTTCAGATTTTAATTTGCCACTCATATCGACTGTAAAAAGGACCCAATGAGCAAATGTTATTACAAAGCTATAAAAATATCGTACTGTTATCGTGTCTTACACCATAAAGCAATATTTTATCTCTACAGTACCAGTCAAATCAAACGTAACATATTTTCAAAATTTTCAGAAAATAATACCCTTCCTCCCATGCATTTGCAACATGGAATACATAACAGGTATCAGCTTCAAACCACATTACTTCATCAAGAGACTACATAACGGCATAAGTAAAAATAAAGACACTTGCCAAGTGGCACGTGCTAGTCACGCGGCACAAGTATATATTCTTCCTTTGATGTACTTTTTACTTTAAAAGCGTACCTTGGCGTGTCTAGGAAGAATAGCAAATCTTGACTTTCTCTCTTCGTTGAACACAAAGAACTTCTTATCCGATGGTCTGAACTCCAAAGGTAAATCCATGATTATAGAATAATTCTCTGTAATAGCCATATCGTGCATCTAAAAGTAAAAAGTTATTTTTTCAACAAAGTAAGTTTGCACGTGTAGCCTTCTTAGAAGGTATCTAAACGTACCATAACTGGTATTTGAATATCCAAGTCAAGAGGCTTTTCTGATAGCTTGCCATCGCTTGAGACTGTACGATATTGTACGTACGGCTTCTTTGCAAGGCTGTAGCCCTATTTTGTTTTGTTATTTATCAGTACAGTGAGTCATGAGTGCGTACAAAGAATATCATTTCACCGGTTTTACGGTCGACTTTAGGGTGAGCCGTAAAGTTATGCTTGAGCTCACCATCGTAGTCATACTTTTTAATAGTATCGAGAGTCTGGGCAGTGACCCAATGAGGTTGACTCTAAAAATAAAACGAAACTTAGAATTTAAAGTTCAGTGAGTTTAGGTAAACGTACACCCTCCATAAGTGCCATCATACGCCTGTCATGGTAAATAAGAGCTGTATTAGCTGTATCCTCTAGAAATAAAATGAGTACAAAGAGAACCCGAGACCTAACAAAAAGAAAATGAGAAAAAAACAAGCGTACTGGAATAAGGATCTCTGCCACCAAAGAGAGCCAAGTATGCTTTTGAAGCCATAAAGTATCCGAAACCTCTTTAATAGACCCATTAAAGATGATCATAGATACGCAGATGGTAGACGTACAGCGCTGTTTTCAAAGTTGTGAAAGAAAGGAAATACTGTTTTCCCACACGCTCTTCGTATTTATGGTCATCTGTTTGAACATAACTAGAATGGAATGAGGTGATTAGAAGGTTTAAAGCGTGCACAACGAGTTTGGAAAACGTACCGATTTTTGTAACTAACGTTACCGTTTTGAATGCGTACGCCATGAAGCATACCATCACCTAGGTTTGGCTTGGTTAGTTTAAATAACGGCATAAGCTGTTATGCCTTCAAACCAATGATAATGCCTAAAAGTAGCATTAGACGCGGTTTAATGTATGTCAGCGTACTTTTTATCATAGAACATGGGATTTGAACCGTTACCTACGAGAAAACGTAAACAGGTATGCAATAAGCTATTCTACGCACGGACGAACATTCCATCAATATCTTTGGGGACTTCTCCTACACCAAGCGTAAGAAAGTCACCGTTTGCGATTTAATTATCTAGTATGTACGAACGTGCCTTCAATAACACTGAGGTTAGTAGCATCAATCTCCTTGTGTACAGGGGCGAAGTTGCCAGACGTAAACCTTTCAACTGACATGCTTGCGTTGTGAACAGATGTAGACAATAAACATGAAACTTTTACGGAGAATTAAGTCACCACAGTCCGTAAGAAATCCTGCGTTTAATAACTTAACGACTCTTAAGTCAGATAGTGTCAATTCCCTTTGCATACTACCCTACTATCGCGCTTGCCATGGGAAACTAATTTCACGTTGAAGCAAGAACGTAAAACAGCATGTGAGGTACAACATAAAAAAAACCCGTTTTGTAATCATCAGAGCCTACCAAGGCAGTAATGTATGCCAAAGCTAGTAGTCTAACAAATACTATCAGTGCTGATAGATCTGATACAGAGAGCGACGCATGCAAGTATGTTATGTTTTTAGAACCTGAAGACGCAAGTGATTAAAACAAAAAGTGACCTGGATTATGTACTTCTTCTAAGCTTACCACGGATTCCTTAAGCTTGGATATATGTCACAGTTTGTTGAAGTTGGTTTTTTCAGTTTTTATCAAACTAGGCACTTGTGCATCATTATGTCTGCCTTCACTGAAGATCTACTTTAAAGGAAAATTAGCACTACTGCAAAATGATGCACAAGGCTCGTCAGTCAGGTGTACTTTTCTTCAGGTACTTACAAAGGCACTGATTTGTCAGTCATTAAAAGTTTCGAATAGAAATGCTACATGCCAGAACAGCTGAGAGACATACACTAGGTTTGGGCTGAAAAACTTGTAACATTTCTGGTCTTGGTACATTATCACCAGTGTCCTTTGTACCTGTCCGCAAATACCTGTAATATTACAAGGTTTATGTAATTTTACTATGTTTAAAAATGCTTATTTGGAATCCAAAGCACAGCAACTAACAAAAAACCTTTTTATCTCAAGAATTATTTCAACCATTCGTCCATTTCAAATTCTACATTTGAGTCTAGAGTAGTGGTACCTGCAAGTTTAAGCAAACCCTTTGCATATTTCGAAACGCTACAACCAAATGTATAGATACAAAAGGCTCCAGCAAGCGGAACCACCCCTCTATCTGTAATACTTTCATTATGTTTGACACAAATCCTCCAGACACCTTCAAGCTCCTTAAGACCTTTGTTTGTTATCTTTGTGTGTGCCACATCTATTACGCTAACACCTTTGATGTACTTAAGACCTTTATCACCAATCTTAGTATAGCTAAGGTCTATTGTGTGAACACCAGATAAAAACCGTAGTCCTTTATCTGTGATGCCAGTACATCGTGATAGCAATACTGTATGTGCTCCTGACAAACCTCTTATGCCCTGATCTGTTATTGAGCGATTTTTCCTTAGATTGATATACTGTACACCTGAGAGCGCATTGATTCCTTCATCTGATACATCGACTCCCCTCAGGTCAATTCTTTTGACACCAGCAAGTGCTTTTATTCCTGAATCTGAAACGTTGAAACAGTTTGGTAGATATATCGTGTGTACGCCAGACAAGGCAGCCAAGTCTCTATCACTCACTTCTGTACTACCTAGATTAATCTCGTATACACCCGCCAAGTGACGGATACCTCCAGTGATATTTTTACAACCCCATAAGTCAATTGAATGGACACCTGCAAAAGTTACTAAACCGACTCTTGTCACCTTTGTTTGAGGTATCTTGATCTTGTACACTCCCTTTAAGTCTTGAATACACTCATCTCTTACACTTGTACAACTCAAATTGATTGTCGTAACGCCAATTAAAGGCTTTAGGATATCCCTTGTGAGTCCTCTACACCGTACAAGATCAACATGTTTAGCACCTGCAAATTGTTTTATATTCTCAGATGAGTACAATACAAACTTTGTTTTTTTGAGTATGTTATGCTGTGGTGAGAATGATGTATCTGCTTTTTTCCTAAAGTGATACACACGGTATCCAACAAAAAATCTGAAAGCACGCATAAAAGTGAGACAAGTTCTTGTTGCTGTCCATCTATCTGAATCTGGAAGGAAGCCAAGTATTAGACATAATACCTCATTAGGGAGACATAAAAGCTCAGATTGCGCTTGACATGAAGTAACATCACGTGGACGTGGTTTGCTGGTAAGAATACTTCTCAATGAGGTTATTGAAAAGCATAATACAGTGTACACCAATCGGTTTAACGCCTCTAATAGCTCAGAGCTATACGAACGTGGTTCAGGGTCGCAAAGATGTACTATTTACAGTCTTTTAGTAAGAAAGCTGCTATTGAATGATTACCTGAGGGGTTTGTAAACATTGCTGGTAGTGTTTTGTTTTACAACGCTCCTTCAACTTCAATTTAGAAGTTGCTTCTGTTCTCGTCAATTTTATTCAATCCATGCTCCAAAAGGCAAAAGTAAACTGATTTGTGCACGTGTAAGCTAACATGTACCAATACGATTCCATTTAGATTCATTCATACACGTATTAGAGTCTTGTTGCTCGTAGAACAGTTGATATGTCTTAAGTTAATTTTATTTACTTGTGCGCAAAGTTACAAGTTGGTGCCTTGCTCTTATCTTTTAATCATTTTACAAGGAGATATAAAATAGCAATCGGACCCCATATCAACAAGGCAACCAAAGGAAAATTATACACAAATACAACAAAAATAGGAAGAAAAATCATTAAGCAACCCAGAACACCAATAACTCTTGACAATTTTTCAACAAGCCATACTACTTTAACAATATGTTTGCTATGTCTTATTAAAGGATTTCCCTTCCATCCCATAGTAGCAAGGAGAAAACCAACAATGAACGGAAGCATACCAGGAGCAAGCAAAATAATCATTATTATAGTCAAAATATCACGTGATGCTGTCTTTGTCTTACGCAACTGGTCAACATACTCCTTTAATATAAAGTCAGTGCTAATCCAGGTTGACTGAATAGAAGAATCGTATCTACGAACCTTGTCAAGCTTGTAATGTTCTGCTCCTGCCAATACTTTACCCAAATATCTTGCTGATGGTTTTCGCTCAAATTTCGCGCCCTCGCCCATCCCGAGAGTTGATGCGTCAATTACCCTACCATCATAGCATGTAACAGATGCTTTCTAAAGTTTATTACGCTCAATCAAAAGTCTATATCGGCAAGTAAAAAGAACACACCACTTGAACATAATCTGGGCTTTCACTCCCTATTACTTTTGCATAGTCATCAACAGTAAGATTATATAGAACACCATGCACGTGTTCACCATGTTTTGGTCTTATAGCAGCAAATCCTGGTTCGACAAACGGAAATCCCTATGTGGTTTTAGCTGGAATTCAAGTGCGTAACTCTGGAATTGACCGGATTAACGATAAAAAAGATTATCGATAGTTTTCTAGCATCGAAACGGTCCAAGTAATACTGCTTATAGCGTAAAACATACTTTTAGGCCGTAGTAAAATTGCCAATCCTTTAACACACCAGGAGAAGCCTCTATAGGTCTATTATTGTATAAGAATGCGTAAAAGACTGTTTGTAGCGTACTTTGTCCTTCTCTTTACCTCCATTACGCTTGGGTCCATATTAGATCCATACGCGAAGTACCATATCGTTTCTGTGTCGTCTGTCATACTGTTTTCTGTTTTTTAAACATTTAACTTAACATGTTTGAATTGAGACCGTCACGTTCTTGTAATTGGGTAATTGTTTACCCGCCGGCACATCTTTTCATACCACAACTGATTAACGTTTAGTTGCCTTTTTCATACCTTATTTATCCTTCTAAAACAGGTACATCAAACCGATACCTAAAGACGAAAACTCAGTTTTTTTGGAGTAATTAATCTTGTTTTGACTGTTTTTTCCAGCCTGGTTGAGAACAATCAAAGAGTTAAACCGGAAATCAAGAGAACTCACAAGCATTACCAGTCACCTATACACCTTATTTCGCTCATAGTGGTTTAAAAGTCAGTTTATTTTAATTACAATTGTACAAGGTTTTTTAGCTAAATGAAAATGGCTACAGGCGATTTCTACCATTCGTCGTCCAAACAATAATCGTCGTATTCTTCTTCGTCTTTTAAATGAAAGATTAAGGCACAACCACAGTTTCTACAGTCTCCTTTACCAGCTGATGAGTATTCAAAACATCTGGTGCAATTTGAGCAAGCGAAACATTGTTTTGCGCCACTGGCTTCAGATTTACGCTGCCTGGCGTTCTTTATTGGTTCCTCAGGCGTCTCTGTTGTAGCAGAATCCTCTTCGAAATTGTTTTCAGTAAATTGTGGTTTTGATGTATTTTCGCCGTCTATTTCCATTGGGGTAACGTCTGTAGTGTTTTGAGGTGTTGTACTTTTGTTTTGGGCTTTTTTTGCTTCTCGCTCTGCAAGCATGCGAGCATGCCGCTCGCGGTCCGACATATGCGAACTAGGCGTTGGATCCATTGTGTAGTCTACAAAAAATACAAAATAACCGAATTTTCGCTCAACGCATACTGTTAACAGAAAAGTCTTCAAACAAGTGGTAATGTTAGAAATTTTAAATGAAAAGGCAGATGTAGACTGCAAGTTGCTGAATGTGTCAAACAAGGTTGCAACACTTAGTTGTAACTGTTGTAACTAGGTATTTCTGTAACACGACAAACGTACGTCTTTAATACAGGATGAACGTGTATCAAGGATTGAAAAACGGCTTAATAGAACATAAACTCATTAAGCTGAAGAGTGACGAATCCATGAGCCACGTGAAAACTTGAACAAAATAAACAAAGGATTTTATTTATAACACTTATAAGTATTGCATAGCAAGAGGTTAATCGGGGCAGATATGCACCCAATGATAGAAAAGAAAGAGAAACAATTTAATATATATCCATAGAGTTCACAAACATCTTGTGCCTGTACACGCGTGTTAATATCAACATTGTTGAAAAAACTAGAGCCGTACAAATCATCTGGAGACGCTTGTTTTGGTGAAAGCTTTGTTACACGATGTTGAGGTAAAGTTCCTTAATACTGATTAATTCCAATTCTGAAAACAAAGATAAAATAAGCCAGTACCTTGTACAAGGTTGTCAAGGAAGTCATCTTTGCACCCAACTTTTCTGAGACCACCTGGTACGTTCAATCTTTGCATATACTCAACGATCATATCAGACAATGCTCCAGACTTTTCTGACCTGTTGATCGTTATAAGTACCAGTTGTATTTCACGTTTCGTACTGTGTTGACTCAACACCAAGTACTTCAGCGGCTCTAGCAACGCGGTCTGTACGTGCAGGTTCGATGAACTAGTATTATTTATAAGTATACATAAAATAATACAAAACGCACTTTAAATACTGCTGGGGCATGCAATACAACAGACACTACAAGTAAAGCGTTAAGTATGCTCGAAATACTCTAGAAACGTACATCCATGTGGAATAAGTGGATAGTCGAAGCCATCAGCAGTATAAGACTTGAGTTGGCTACTAACAGGATAGGACATGCCGTGCTAGTAAATGTAAGCATTTAGTTACCCACTGTTTGAGTAACGTACGCAAAGGTGAACTCCAGCAGTACCTACAAACGGAAAGTTAGGTCAGAGGGAAAAAAAACGTTTTTTGGTTGGAATACCAAATCCAATTCCAGCGTATGTCGCCGCTAGTATCATCTGTGCACGTGCTTCCTCATCGCTTGGATCCTCAACAGCACGGTAAAAGTACTTTTGAAGAATTTTCAAAGCATAGAGAGACCACACATCAGAAATAGCTGTTTTCTAAGTCAAAGAAAAAAGCAAGAAAATACGTCATATCACGTGATAAGAAAAGAAAAAGATACGATTCGACCCTTGGTATGCAGGTCTGACATTTGGCGTTTCTGGTCGCGGACCTCTAGCATTGAAGGGAATAGCTGTGTACGATCTAAATTGAATAAGTATTTTTCTAATACTTCTAGTTGTACTCTAATGCGTGGCATAAAACGTCAAACCCAGCATAAGTCGCTACAGATCTAGGTTGTGTTGCTGTGTTTTCAACGTCAACCAACTAGCGCAAAGTGAGATCCGAAATAAATATGTTACGTACACCAAGAGTAGGCTTGAGGGAGCGATGAGCAATACCTGTCTTCGCTTTCATGTCCTCAAAATCGAAAATAGCAATACCTACAAGGGTTAAGAAGTCAACAAAAAAAAATCACATTCATTGTGAATTAATAGAACAAAAAAGTACCTGTAGCTTCACTACCAGTTCCGGCAGTAGTAGGAATAGCAATAAGTGGTTTAAGAGGTCCAGGAGGCGGTTTTGCTATTAGTTTGAATTTTAACTACAAATTCTAAAATCTTTTCGTATCACGTGCCTTTACCGATTGGTGCATTTACGTAATCCAAAAAATCAGTTGTTGGGTGCGAAGAATACAAGTTAGCAGCTTTCGCAGTATCAATTGTAGAACCACCGCTATCGTAGCAACATCAGTGTACAGGCATTCGTAAAAATTCAAGTAAACAGCGTACCCTACTGCAATAAAACCGTCAACCTCGCTATCTTGAGCGAACTTGATAGCATGCTTGAACGACACATCAGTAGGTTCTACTTTTGTGTCCCTATCAATGTGTAAGTACGATGAAAAAACCGGACAAACAAACATTTTGTTTTCATGAAAAGTTTTCCTAATTTGAAACAAGGGCATTTCGTTTTTTCACTTTTCCCAAACGGAAACAGAATGCTTCGTACTTGTACACAACATAGTTGACCTTGTTATCAACAAGAGATTGTTCTACCTTCGAAAGAGGGCCATCTTTTATTTTGGCGATGTTCTAAGGTGAAGTGAGCTAGAAACCGCCATGAAACGTATAGAGAGCGTACTTTATCTGTAAAAACAGCGACTTTGGAACCTACACATTTACAAAAAACGTTAAAACGAAGAAATACCCTTAAACGGCCTACGACTTACATTTCAAGTGTACCATATCTTTACCAACCTCTCTTGTTACGCCCTTACCATACCTGAATGGCGTTTAGTTAACGCCGTTTGATTTTATGTTGTAGTCCATGTACCTGACATTAGAAGTAGCCATTTCAAAGGCGTAGTCAGTTTCATCGCCTCCTACGGTGTAAAAGGTACGCTTGGTATTTGTGACGCGCTTAGTGCGTTGTGGAGCGTATTGTCTAGTCAATGCGGTACGTAGCATGTTGTTTTCAGTTGATAGGCCTGTTTTCTTTCGCCGTGCGGTGCCTTAACGTGCGGACAATTTGCAAAAAATGAGCCGAATGTGATTCTAACTGAAATACGTTTAAGTTGTGTGAGTTTTTCGGAGAGTAGGCGACTCTTTTAAATCGCTAGTTGAGGGATATAGATTACTTACCTTATCGCAAAGGCATTAGCAACGCTTATGGGAGCAATTGTAAACAGCACACGACATGCTAGCGAAAAACAGTCGCAGTTACCGCGTGAGCTTACATACAATCTTCGTACCCTGTGCTAGTTGTCACATCAATGTCGGTAGTAGTTTTTAGCTTGAGCTCTGTTTCTACTTTCATCAAAAAAAAACTCACGTGACTTGAAAAAAGACAACTTTGGACATAAAAAGTCTTTCGTTTATGGATTTATACATTTAAGAGGACATTGACTCTCTTGCTTTGACTGGAGTGTAATCTGTCGCTGCCATAGCTCCAGCTAATCCGCTCTTATTTTCATCTGGAAGACAACCTTGTACATAATCCGTTGTAGTTGGTCCGGCAATGCCAATTTTACGTAATTTCATTGCTTCTGATTTTCTTCTTACTTTCTTAACTTCCACACCCAACAAACACTTTCTTGATGCCCAATATATAACAGCTATTGTCAACTTAAAAAACAAAGCGTCAGTACTCATAAAAGAAAAACTTGTATATCAATGACATACCGGTATAACCAAGATACAAACAGTTCCAACTGCAATCAATATCCATGCCCATAAAGGCATACCAGAACCATCGTTACACCCTGTGTTTAGGATATCTATACTGAAGAGAGTATCGGCATAATTAGGATCTACATCAACATCTCGACAAGTCTGAGTATCAACAATTATTTCTTCAAAAGTCCCATTGTGACACGTGTAATGTATTGCGTCTATTGTACTTGAACCAGGTCTTGGGTTCTCAAGTTTTAAGTTTCCTGAAAAATTGACACATCCACGTATTGTTATTGTGCTATCTCCGAGAATGGTTATTGTGTTTGATGAGTTCAATGTTACGTTTCCAATGATCACAACATCTACGTCTATGATAAAATTGTCATTGATCGTTGTTGTGTTCTTCCTCTTTAGCGTCCAAGTGCCATTGATACATTCGATGTCATTTTCCTCAAACTCGAGCCTTGTTGGATCACACTGAATTCCTATTTGTTTACGTTCAGCATTCAGTGTTTCTAAACTTACTTACCATTTGGTGGATTTGTTTGTGTTGGCGGGTCAGTCATAGGCACTGAAGTGGTGGGAGACACAGTTGTAGTGTTTGGCTGTGTGGGAGGTAGTGATGAGTTAAAACTTGGAGCTGAAGGCGCCGAAGTATTCATAGTTGAAGGCATTTGTGTTGCGTTATCGAAACTTGGAGCTGTAGGCGAAATTATAGGCGTTGGTGCAATAGGAGGTAGCGTTGTAGGTGTCAATGTTGTTGGTGTAATTGTTGTTGGTGGTTGCGTGGTGGGCGATATCGTTGGGGGCACAGGAGGTGGCAGTATAGTAAGTGACGAGCTTGGTGGCGAATGACAAATCTCAACTATATCATCATATACCGCTGGAAAGTTCATATCCTAAATGGCTTCGTTATTAGTAGACCCACTCAGTTTTAGTATTATTAGTACTATCTTATGTGTCCACGAACGATATGTTGAACCGCGATTTCCTTTAATGATAGCATTAAGATTTCCTGAATCTCCTGGAGCGATGCTATTGATTTGAAAAGTACATTCCTAACAGGGGAAAAACACGTTAGATCAGTATGTACACAAACTCATTACGTACTATTGTCTCGTTTTGTAGTAGTGTTATGTTACTAGCTAGGAAAGTGGAAGTCGTATTATCGATAAAAACCTATGCCAAGTATAAGAAAAATGATAAACACGTGAGAACAACTTTAAAAAAACAAATTTAAAGATTACCAAAACTAGTCACTAACATTTGCAGGTATAGAGCAAGAAGTATTTGAAACAGTACCCAAAGTAGGAGGAAATGCGAAAGATATATCTATTATTTGAGAACCAGCAGGAACCTTCAGATAGTTATGACAGGAGATAGCAACCGGGACAGCACTTCCTATTCTTCCAATTAAAAAAAAAATTTACATTTCTTTTCTTTGTACCTATCGCCGTCTCTGAAATGTTTATCGTATGCCAGCACATTACAGATGGAATAACGCATACTGGTACTAAATCTAGGTTCACATCTACTAAATTCCCTATGATACTCATTGTGATTGACGTCACATTTCTATAAGCATCAATAGGATCTGCGAAAGGTACACATGTAATACTAGCTCCTGGTTGAATTTGTGGAACCGTAATACTTGTCTCCAAAGGCTCTAAATGACTAGAACTAGTAGTAATGAACGTTATATTAGCCTGATCAACCCTCGATAAGTCCCTGGAATCACCAGTTACCATCCAACAGTCTAGTCGTTGTAAATTTCAAAAAAAGGAAAAAAGATCCACATGAAAAAAACACAGAATAACAAAAGACTTACCTCCTATTTCTGCCAGGTTTAAAGGTGACGCTAGTGTTCCGCCTTCTCCATCGTATGTTACGGAACATGAGCCAATTGTAGCGTTGTCGGTTCTAAATACGAACGTATCGTTCCCCCACGTGCAAGTTACGTCTCCTCCGCTAGTCCACGTGCTTACCATGCGTCGGAAACCTCCAATGACGTTAGCTAGTCTTTCGCTTTGTAATACTGCTTCAGTGTTGTTCATGTTCGCTATCAGAGTCGTCGTAGTATTCTGATTTAAGAAATCAAGCATTGGAGGCACGGAACGAGGAAAAGGGGCATAAGATGGTGAAATAATAGAGGTAATTATTGTTAACACAATAATAAGCCACATATGAACGTCACGTGAAAGATAGTTTTTTGGTAGTTATGGAACTTCAGAAATATGTACATTCAAGTCATTTCTTTTCTGTCGGTTGAGTTCATGTGAACCAAAAATCCAACTAGCGTGGGTCCATTTAATTGACGAAAAAGGAGGTATTTTGATGGAAGATTTATAGGTAAGCATGCTAGATGCCGATATGCTGGATTATATTGCAAACATTTTTAATAGCATAGAAAAACAGTTTATTGCTCAGCCCAAGGTTTTTCTTGAATATTAGAATAGTCGTGGGTTTCTTTTCTAGGCTTTGGCACACAAACACAAATTACAACCATTCCTATCGCCACACCACCAAGTAGTAATACCATAAGACCCCACCACGGGAAACAAGCACGTGATTCTTTTGCACAAATAATCTTTTTATGGAAAAACAAAGTTAAAAAAAGAAGAACTGCTGATTTAAATTCTACGTACATCAGTATGACCATTTGCGTCCCAATCATAGTCAAAGTATTTCTTACTTGGGTTCTCCTAAAACCTTTTAGTTTGTTTCGAGATTTATGTTTAGTTTGGTGCAGTGGTAAGTCATACCTTTAAAAAAGCCAATGTTTTATCATCTACCCAAGGCATACCATTATAAAGTATGTCACCAGCAATAATCCATTTCAACTACAAAATATACGTTATTATATTGTCAAGAAGACTGCAAGTTCCAAAAGAAGTCATGGGAGTTTAAAACAACCAATTAGGAGCTTCAAACTTACTACATCGCCGTCACCTTTCTGATTTGGCTTGAAATCACCAGCGAACCTAGTACCATTTTAAGTAACACTTAGATATTGGACAAGTATTACCAAAAGAAAATATGCGAAAGTGTTACTTCACTAGCAGCCCTACGAACACATAATTGTTAACAGATCAAGCCTTTTGCCAAAGAAAAACGCACCTATCTTGCGCCATGCCTTTTCCAGGGTTTGTAAGAAACTGAACAACTTGATCATGCATTTGCTCATCAATACGTGAAGGTATATAAGACTCGTTCCTTAGATATAAAGTAAGCCAGAGGCTACTAACATTGAAAAGGGTTTAACCTCAAATTAGGACAAGAGATAGAAGCACAAACGATACAAGTATGTAGTCTGGAATCCTCAGCAAAAAGTTTGTTATTTTTAGCAGGGTTCCTCAACATGTCCTAAAGATACTGTTATACTTTCAATCACGTGATCAAAGTATTATATTCTTACCTCAACGTCATCAAGGCTGTAATCCTTACCTGCAACAATGCCTGCTTGGAGACCCCATACAGAAATATAAAAGGAAGGCTGCTGAACATCAACTTGTCTTATTGAATCTAAAGGTCCGCAAGAACCAAACAAGTCCTCCTTACATGGATTTCTTATGATCTAAAATAGCAATGAACAGTTGGAGGTTGTAGCCAGATGCGTCATTGTTACATTAGGTTGTTTATTACGTACAGTGTTTACCGCAAAAATGTTGTAGACATTTAACCAAAAAGCATACCACTCTTTCCTATTTTTTCTGTTTTAGAAAGTTCTGACTGTTATTCTTTTTACCTAGGAAGTGCCTCTGGCAATGTAGCATTGTATTGAAGTTGTTCAAGAAGCATGCCTAGTTTTGGAGAAGCGCTAATGGCTTTATAATCAACAATGTTTAAATCAATGCTATTCTTCGCTTCTAGTACGCAGTTAAAGCGCCACGCTGATATAATCGACGTACTGAGAGATTTAGAATTTCCTGGTTTAACATTAGCACTCATTAAATCTTGCCTACGCTATTTTAGACAAGGTAAACGTAAATCACGTGATTTATGAGAAGTAATACCAAAGCTTGAAATCTACACCAGCTATTTCATATTTATTCACTTCCTGACCTTTCCCAGAGGTTATACAACAAATAAACAACACGAGTATAAAGCCGTAGTCCCACATGATACCAACGGGTGCTTTTGGAAACGGAACAAGTATTTGCCAACCAAAAACCATCCAGGTTGTTTTAGGCGTTGATGGTAGTCTCTTTATCAGTAAGCCTTGTAAACAAAGGAAGATATGTATTTATTGGTTTTTTACAACGTTTAAAACCCTTCAATTTTATCATACCAATTGCGTAATTGGGTGAGGTTATCTTTAATGTCGTCGTAGTTCTTACATTTCTCTTCAAACCATGTTGTGGTACGACCACCGCCAAGATGGAAAGGATTGAAATTGTACTTAGTAAAGATAGACCAACCAGTAGAGGAAGTAGCGCCAATAGGATTAGCATACCAACCTATCAAATGTAAGAACTTGTATGGTAGATTTCTTGTTTGTTGAAAACACGTGACAGCAAAAAAAACCGCACCCCATGGAATAAAGAATCTAGCATTTGCGTAAAGGTAAGATCCATCTACTTGCATAAGACCACCACCGCACCATGTGCCATCATCGCAAGGTTCCATCTAGTTTACATAAGAAACAAGAACAAAAAATGTTGTTTCTCGTACTTGTTTGCTCATCCAGAATAGCATGTTGTCTGCATCCTTGGTTAAGCTGGCTGCCCAGTCTGTTTTTCCTTGTCTATTATATTCATCTGCAAGTTTACGGCACATGTTTACAGCACCGAAAGACCATTCACCAGACCATATTGGATTAGTACCGTGCTTTACAGTGTAACCTAAAATATTCCTTTAGATTTTGTACTTTTTTTTTTCGAATTCAATGAGCTCAGAACACAAAAACTTAAAGGTATTTTATAGGATCAGGAGGAAACGTACCGACGCCAGCCAATTCTCCGTTGAAGTAAACACCAGACAATTTCTTGGCATTTTGCCAAACTTGATAAGCAGTGATACCGAGCTAAAGAAAAAAACGTGAACACAAAGTTTGCACGATAAGATAAAATCATATTTAATTCTTACGTCACTGTATGACTCATCAAAGATTTTAGATCCAGTTACTGTCATACCCCAAGTCTAAAAACATAAAAAGTTATTATGACGTCAACTTTAAAAAATCACAACAAAAAGATATTTATTTTTCAATAAAAAAAAGTTCGTTATCGGTACCTGACAATCAATAGCGTAACCTTGTGTTCCGTTTTGAGGTGTAAAACTACCACCAAAAGTGACGTGTCCACCTTGGAATACATACTTCATGCCCTCTGTACGAAGATGTTAAAAAAAATATCGAACAACAAGAAACGCTTTTTGTACCTATTTCATAACCAGGCATCACAAGTTTGGACTTGAACCAACTTAACAAACCGGCTTGCATGTTTTTAACATCAGTTAAACCTTGAGTAAGAACAGTATCTCCACCACCGACATAGTAAGTCTCAAGTGTATACTCGAGAGCAAGAAGAGCAGCGTAAGCAGAAAAGTTGTTTTCGTTTGATACGTTAGTTGCCTCATCAGGATCAGCTGGGAACATTTCCGTTCCTATGGTTAGGTAGTTAGTTTAAGATGATATGGATAGTTAAAATGTGTACCGAGTGGGCAATGGTAAAGAGAACCAAGTTTTGTTGCAAGAGCCTTCATGGCTGGTAAGATACTCAAAGCGAGTTGGACTTCGGCTGGAGCTTTATCAAATGTCTCAAACTTGGTAATATTCGAGCATTCTTTCAAATACATCACTTGAAGAGGTCCCAAAATAGCACCCCATACGTTTTCTCCAGTAATAGGTTTCCTAAGAGAGCATTAAAGAAAGAAAAATTGAAGAAAGTCGTTTTGTTGTCGTAACAACTTAAATCCAATAAAAACGCACCAGTCATTCCAATGAACCATACCAGCAAGATTCCAAGGTGTAGTGGTATCATTGTTAGGTCCTGCTGGAGGAACTTTCCACATCCAACCTTTCTGCCGTGAGAAAAATAGAAGTACAAAAAAATCACGTGTTTTTTAATACTTACCGTAGTCACCGCTTACTGGGTCGTGCATTGCGTATTTTGGTCCTATCATACGATAAAAGTAACCACCGCCAACTTTTCTTTCTGCGACTTGGTCGCAACATTCACCACAACACGTTGGATCTTGTAGTTTTACCTGTAATGAAAAAAAAAGGGTTACGTGACAATTCGTGTTAACTTTACGACCAAAAAGAAAAGACTTGTGTAAAACAAAAACTTACGTGTGACATGTTCCCTGGTAGTTTTACTGATGCCAAGGCATCTCCAGATATTTTACTTGCGCCATACTTATACCTATAAAAGAGAAAAAAGGGTAAGTCTTTGCCACCCTTTTTGTTCAAAAACGGAGACAAAATACCTTGAAGCGATGGCTCTAATTTGAATTAATCCGCCAGCTTGTGCGTTAGCACCTGTAGTAGATTGATAAAGGCTGGAGCGAAGGTAAAGCTCAACCTATTTTTGTCAACCAACTTTTTTGGGCAGTTGTTAAAAATACGAACCAATCCTGCGTATCCTTCAAGAGCAAGGGCTACACTCCACACACCACCATCGTATAAATTCAAACCGACGTTAGTCAATGTACGTTCTTGTTGAGCAATAGCAGAGTCGAATGGTAGCATGTTACCGAAAGGATCAAAGGCACCTGACATAAGAAGTTAACTCCTGAAAATAATTGGACATTTCTTTAAACTATTGCAAAATGAAGTACTTCACTTTGTTTTTATTTTTATCGAGTTAAAAAATATGCGTACCGGAAGCAAGGTATGTTGGAGAATACCAGAATGATTTACCAGTGCATGGTATCATGTCATTGTAACTCTTTGGCATGCCATCCTTAATAAGGGCAATGAGCCATTGTACTATAATATCACGTGAGCAATCATTAAATGCTTCGACACTACAGTCATCTCCTATTTTTTTGTCTGGGAGAAAAGCATACCTTGTGGATTTACAGTCATGTTGACCTATAACAAGCACGTGAGCATAGAGGAATATCAAAAGGAAAAAGCAAGAGCGGAGATGTTTTTACGAAAAAAGAACGTACGTATTTATCATTTGTCTCAAGCTCATAGTCGTAGGCCTCATACGTGTACAGGCATTGTGTACCTAGGATACGAATACTGTTAGTTTTACAAATTTTTTTAACTTGCTCGTACCGGTCATAGCGTTAAGAATTTTTTCTTGTTGTTTTAGGTACAACTGTTCTTCAACTAGACCCATTTTGTAAGCTTCTGTAAGAAGTTGTAATTTCTTGATGTGTGGGTCATCTAACACTTGGCGAGGGCTTAGAGACGCAGATACAAGTACCGCGCATAGCAACACAAGCGCAAACGTGGTCAGTCTCATTGTGGAGCGTTTGTAAATAGAAAAACCCAAAGCGGAAAATTCTTGAATTATTGCGGAAGAAAAACAAGAAATTTACAAAACATCTTATTAAACAACAACGAAGCAACTCTTGATATTCTCCGTCACATGATACGCACGTGACATATTCTAAATAGAACAAATACCTATTCGAAAAAAATTTAATGTGACCCTGGAAAATCGAGCAGCCCTGGCACAGAGTGATTCTTTTTGCGTTGCCAAACCATTATTATCCAATAACCATGGCCGAACAACCAAGTACCCTTAGCCATATGGCTAAACGCGTCAATGCTATCCTCACACAGGATGTTCCAGACGAGCCTTTCCCTGCAGATGGTAAGGCTGCATGGAGACGCCTAATGGTACGAAATGGAGAGCTACTAGCGCGACACAAGTTGAACGCAGTGCCTTTTGTGATCTGTAAGAATATCTAATTGTTTGTTGTTATAGAGGGGTAATAGACACTTTGTTAGAGGCGATATGGGTAAGAAACGAAAAAAAAAAATCCAAATTTGTATGTTTGCATAGCCCTAATTTTCCATTCTAGTGCGTTACCTTCGTAACATGGCTGATGAGATCAACGCTACTGCGCGGTACGCCTAGTGCACAATTTGTCCTTTGTGCAAACCGTAGTGGAACAAAAAAGTGTAACGACTTTTCAGAAAAGAGCTTACAACTGGCCAACACCCTTATGCTACTATTATCACGTGCTCAGATTCGCGTGTTTCTCCAGAAATTATTTTCGATGAGGCAAGTTAACGTATTTGAACGATATGTCTAAAATACCCCTAGGGTCTAGGAGAGATCTTTATCATTCGCGTTGCTGGTAATGTCGTTGATAAGATAGCTTTGGGATCGATAGAATACGGCGTTGAACATCTCCATACCGTGAGTCTAACAATTTTAAACAATCCTAACAGTGTTTAGCCTCTTCTTCTAATTCTTGGGCACCAAGGCTGTGGTGCTGTAACGGCAGCGATGCAAGAAGGACCTGAGCCATCGCCTGGTGCGCTGTATAGAACGAAACTCAGTTTCTAACTAATTGTTTGTTAGGCATTGCCGCAATCTTGAAAAAGATAAAGTCAGCTGCAGCAGAATCGCTCGATAAGTACAGCTGGGAAACCGAGAAAGAGCAAGCGCTTGGTAAGACAAACCTTCGATTGAGAAATAAAACCTAATGTTTGTTTAGACCACGCAGTACAACTGAATGCCTTAGAGACAATGCAAGATATTCTTAACCAATCTGAAGTATGCAAGAGGCTCGTTGATGAGGGAAAGCTTCTTATCAAAGTAGCAGAATACTATCTCGATTCTGGCAAGGTAAGATAACGTTAGCAACAGCTCAAGAGCTAATAGTTATACAGGTTGTAAATTTAGACACAACCGATGCTATGGATGAGATTGGTAGTCAAGGCAGTAACGCGAGTAACGCGAGCAACAAGAGCAACAAGAGCGACAAGAGTAACAAGAGCGACAAGAGCAATAAGAGCGACAAAAGTGACTAACGACAAGTAACTAGAACAACAATCAAGTTTAGCAAGCATCACGTCAACAACAAAATAAAATCACTAACAATACAGAAAACGGACCCTAGTCGGTATAAACTTGCAGTTTTATTAATATTAGCTTTGTTTTTTTTCAGGAGTTGTTGGTTTTTACAATCCACGTGACTGTGTAGTAAATATTCACGTGCACCATTTTTTACTAGCCAACTCGCTGATGTATTTTTTTTCTACAAGCAGAGCGTTGTGAGCACGCTGTAGCATGTGGGTGTAGTCAGTCAAGATTATTTACGACAAACAGAAAAAATCGTAAACGTGTCTTTGGACTACTGCTAAAGCGTGCCACATTTGCCTTTTAGGTTTTTTGTTTTGTGTTGTTGTTCGGGGTGGTATTAGCCTATTTAATGAGAGGTTTGGTAATATTTTTTTGTTGTGTAGGGCGTTGGAATTTGATGATAAACGTAAAAGTCAGTTGATGTGAGACAGTACGTTGGTATGCCATCAATCCTCCTAGTTTTTTTTTGCCTTTCTATCTACTATTCCGAAGTAGGACCTTATCACCGCTCCTTTTCTTTTTAGGTCGTTTCTTTACCTTGTTCTCCAAACTCATGTCAGCAATTGCAGCTGTAATACGCTCATATTTGACTACGTTTCGCGCTTCTATATCATGTGTGCTGTGTGTAAGTTCCGCTGTCCTCTTTCGTAAGCGTTGGTATTCCCGCGTTAATTGGCGAAAGTGCGCATTGATTTGGTCTGTAAGGAAGTTAGACACAAATAAAATTTGTTTAAAATGCGTACCAAAGCTCATAGGCGCGTTACATGGTGACTGGTTATCGCTCTTAATGGTATTTGGTGATACGACAGTACTTGTAGTAGACTCAGTAATTTCGCCGTTTGGATTAGTTATACGAATAGTGCAGAGGTTATGGGCACTTTGTAAAATCATCATAGGCTGGCTGTGTTCGTTGATGAGTTGTGTACTTTGGGCGGTAGTGGTTTTCACTGTCAAAATCGTTTGGGCAATAACTCGTTTCTTCAGCTTGTTTCGAAGAGTTTACGTCGCTCAACTGCCCATACGGGAAATTTACTGGAATCTGTGGTTGTTTTAGTTTATTTAAAAGCGAACTCTTCATTATGGCGCAGGAAAAGCAAAAGTTAGCTATGATTATATTATCTAAGCACTTTGGACCCATTGTAGCGGTAATTATATGAATTGTAACGAATCTTATTTAATTTGAAAATAGAGTGTTGGAAACGTCCTAGCAAGTAATATGAGGCAAACAGACGTTACAATTATCGAAACCACTAAACTGCCTCGAGAAAAGGTGCGTAGTTAACCTTTTAATACCAAAACACTTCGTTTCGCTTTTAATAGCCTCAAGCCCGTTACTTCTGCTTTGCAAAAGCTTTTTTTTTGACTCTTTAGCGTTAACCTTCTAAAAATACGTTCAAAGGTAGCAGAAGCGCTAGTTGTTGGGATTGTACATAATTTTATTACATTTGAAACAGTATCTGCTGTACATGGGCCAGGTGGAACAGAAACTTATTACAAAATTGACTTGGATAATGTTCTCATTCGATTACGCTTTGCAAAGCTTGTTCAAATCGCAAAAGATAAATATGGTGACCACGTGCGTTCAAACAAATCCTACACGTGACATACGTGGCTCAAAAATGGCAGGTTTGTTAAAGGTTTTTTTTTGTTTTAGGCAGAATTGATCATTGAAGAGTTACTCAGCATTGGTACTTGTAAATTGGCGAGATTGATAGAAATATGTAAAGAAATAAGAAAGGAAATAACTGAACAGCACTACAATGGTAAGGAGATACAAAACAAGCATGTCAAAACAATATTTTGGCGATTCCTGTTTTTTCAAAATGTGTCAAACAATACTGACATATGTCATTTAGAGGAACAAGAAAATAATGAGTTTAATGAAATCTTGGCACATTTGGTACTTTTTTTTTAAGCTTGAGCTAGCATTCAATTCTTAATTTAGCTTTGTTTAGAAGCGTCAAAGGTTTATCACAAAGGTTGGCGAACCAAAGAAAGCAGAATCAGACGATAAAGATAAAAAGGGAGATAAAAAGAAACCGGGTAAAAAAACAGCTACAAAGGTAATAAAACGCATCAAAAAAATAAATTTCAATTTCGCTAACGTTTTAACCTGTGTTTAGAAGCGTAAGCGCGATACAAAATCATCATCACCAAAAAAGAGAGCAAAGAAAACGTCTAAGAAACAAGCCAAAGAATTAGAAGAGAATGATGACCACATCGCTCCAGAGATGAGATTTGCTCATCTACTTAACCCAGATGCTCCTCCACCACCAGAGGAGCTAGTACGTGGTACGCTAATCTTTAACAAATGAAGTCTTTTAGTCTTCACAACATTCTTTTATATTTATTTTGAGTAGCTCCTGTGGCGCCAAGGAAACCTAAATCTAGAGTTCCAAATGCCGCATTAGACGATGCTGAGTGGAGGGTTAATTATGCGCGATTCAGTTACGAAAGTTGTATTGAGGTGAGCGATAAAAACGGTTTTGTTCCTGCTCTATTTTATTCTCATTTTTTTTTTTTAACTCTTTTTTTTAAAGCACTGTATTCGCTGGGTTCAGAGAAGACTTGATTCAAAGAGTGCTAGGATTATAAGAGCTATGTTTAGTGTTATTGAAAGGGAAGGAACAAGTGCAAAACTAGGTATTATTGTTACTGTCGTACCTTAAATATTAACCCTTTTAGCTGTTGTATCTGATAAGAAAATCTACAGAGCACTATGTGATATTGATGCCAGTCGTCAGGACTCCAAACCTGTGACACTCAGTGGTGTACAGCATTACTTGAGTATTATGGCATCTGATGTTACAAGAATTGTGTTGGCTCAACCTGCCATTAATGATAGCAAACAATACACAGCCAGTATCCCAACAATAATTTTTCTTTTCATTCTTCTATTACCTCTTATTTGCGCACTTGTTTGCTTTCACTCTTTCTTTGATATCAGTGGTATGGCTGCGCGAATAAGAATAGCAGAAGTAGAATCCGTAGTTAGAAACAAGTTTGGCGTAAGAAGCTTGCGTTTGTTCAGACTCATTAGAGAAAAAAAATATATTGAAGAAACTCAGGTAAAGAAGCAGTTTATTGTTTATTCGTAACGTTCTAAGTACTTTGTTTCTTAGATTGCGGATTCAGCTATGGTTCCTATACAAGAGTGCAGGGTTGCTTTGTTCAAAATGTTACGAGCAGGATACCTTCATCTTCAGGTACAAGAAGTGGACATTATGTGAAAAAAGAATTTATTTATTGTCGTCAAACCTTCTCTCCCATGCTCACGCTTTTCCAAATTAGGAAGTACAAAAAGCTAGAAAGGATGGTAAAATACTATGCTTGTGGGCTGTTAAATTACCAGGTACTTTTAACATACCTCTATTTGCGAAAGACTACACTCCAAGTCTTTGAATTGTTTTCCTAATTCACAACGCTTACCCTCTTTGTTTTTAACTAGAGGTTCAATTACTCGTTCTGTCTGAAGTTTATAGAGCAATTAAGAACCTAAAATTACGATCTGAGCATGAACTAGAAGAAATGACAGGTACTGTACAAGCCTCTTTTTTTTGTTTTCTTCAAGCCATATTCGGAATTCCTTGTTTTTGCTCATCGCATCCTGTTTTAGAGTTAAATGGTAAAGCTGAGGCAGCGTATAATAATCCAGAGGAGGTTACGTTAACAGAGCAAGAGGAAACGCAAGTACAAAACGCGGAAATCTGCCAACAAAATATTGAAAACGCTATTCTGGCACTAGATGATACATTAATGACACTCCGAGACTACCCATCGTAATTAGAGAAGTGTTCAGGCACAAAATAAAATTTGAAGCTTTTCGGTTCCAGTACGCAAATTGGGTTATAATATTGTGGTAACGCTTGTATTGCGTTCAAAAGTACTATTTAATTAAACGGTGAATTCTACATGGAGATCAGTTTCGAGACTAATAGTGCAAACTCTTCTACATTCAGCTTGGCGTCATCGTTCTTATCTATAGACGCTAGAATCGCCTTACTTCGGTCTGGGCTTATAACCATACCCATTTTTCTATTTTTTTAGTGTTAGTTTTACGCATTACGCTATTGAGAGGTTGTTTTTGGCGCTTTTAGCGCTAAAATAAATTATTGGGCGTACTTGTACAATGCCTGAAGTTCAGTGGAGTCAATTGTTCCGTCACCATTTGTATCCACCTCTTTAAACGCTCGCTCTATTTCCTCCTTTGTCACTAAACTAACAATTAATTCAAGTTTACCCAAAACAAGTGTTTATTCCAACAATGTCGTACAACTCATTGTAGGGTTTTTTTATAACGTTATAATGGTAGTTTAGCTGTAAACTGTGCTGTTGGATTAGTGGTTTTTTTTATGTATTGACTTGTTTTGAACTACGCTAGCAGCCATACCACTTGGTTCATTGGTTATTAAACAAGGCTAAAAAACGACATTTGGGTTTGTTTGTTTGTGTTTTGTTTATTGTTGTGATCAATCTACTGCAAGCACTGATAAAATACCACAATATAGATCAGGTACAGTCGCGGACACCATGGAATTCCACATTTCGCCAATATTGTAATTTTGTTAATTTGTACAAATTACAGTTTTTTGTAATTTATTCGTACATTTCGCCATCAGAAACAAAAACAATAATACCACTACTATTACTGTATTCCGTCGGTAATTTTAAACCAATATTTTAATATAACAAGGCCCCAACTAACGACACATTACAAAAAAGTCACCAATATCAATGGCGGGCACACGGGCGATGCTATTACAGGAGGCTCACCTCGCCCAACAGACATCCAGAATCCCAGACATGGCAAACGCCATGATCGCTCTGGGGAATATGGGAAACGGATTCGATACAGACGAACGCGATTTATTCAGTCGGGCATGTAGGAAGCGCGTGGGTCAATGCCAAGGTGAGTTTTTAGGTTAAAACAGGCACTACAAAATACCCTATTTTTTTTTCAATGTTTGTTTTTTTTTGATTTCCTCAATACAGACGCATTTGTTATCACCATAAACGTGATAAATTGACAATCACGTTTATTTTTTTCGTTCCTAACATTAATTGAAAGGAAAAAAAAAACCCTGACCTGTTCGTTTTCTCTGTTGGAAAAATGTCTTCGCCAATAAAAAAAAAACTTGTACAAAAAAAAAAATTTAAGAAGCAAACTAAAAAACCGCTCACACAAAATTCAAAACGTGAAAGAAAAATTATCACGTTTCCAAAATATTCCTTTATATTTTATTATTTTTTTTACCCAAGCCAAAAAAAATGTACGTCAGTTTATTTTGGATACATCCAAACGCATATGGAACGAAAAAAACCGGAAAAACAAATGGACCATTGTGGGTTTTTTTTTCTCTCTTTTTTTTTTTATTTCGTTTTTTACTCTTTATGTACTCACTCTCCTCTTTTAGCTTCCCTTCGCGCCATAACTACATTACTAGAACGTGAGCGTGATAACAACGAAAGCTCTGTAAAGCTTGACCTAATCGAAAAATACAAGGATAAACTCTACGCTGAACTTCATACACTTTGTACACAAGTACTTGATGTTTTAGCAAACCGTGTTATACCTGTTACAAAAAATATCGAGGACCTTGTCCTCTACCATAAGATGCAAGGTGATTATTGGCGATACCTTGCGGAGTTTGGAAATAAGTCAAAATGTAGAGAGTACGCAAATAGAGCACATGCAGGGTACGAGAAAGGTCTTAATATTGCCGCATCAAAATTACAACCAACAAATTGGGTTCGTCTTGGTCTTTTGAACAATTTTTCAGTACTTTACTATGATGTACTCGATGATACTCAAGAGGCAGTTTTACACGCAAAGACTGCTTTTGACGAAGCTATAAGGAATATAGCGGAGGCTAATTTTGAAGAAGAGCCATTTGATCTGACAATGCAGCTTTTAAGAGAGAATATCGCTTTATGGGAGAGGGAACAGCCAGAAGGAGAAAGAAGACGCTAAAGAGTAAGGATTGAGGAGGGAGAAAAAGAAATTGATAGATTACATTGAAGAAAGAGAAGATAGATGGACGGACTTTCTTCTTTTCTTCTTTGGTTTGTTTTTTTTTTCTTTCTACCTCTCGTACATTGTTGGCTACACGCACGTGTTTTTTGTAAAAGTCATGTTTTTGGATGGACCATGGTTTAAAGATAGGATTGGTTTATTTTATTGGGAAACCTTAAACGTCAAAGACGTGAACTTATACGTGGGAGTTTTGTAAAAAAGAGAAGAGATAAATTTTGAAAAACGTTTTTTTGTTGGTACCTCGTTTTCTTTTTTGAATTTCCGTAAGCCTCTACTCACATATACGTAACTTGTTTTAATTGCCCATATCTTAGCAAATTACTTTAATTTTTAGGGAACAAACACGTGCGCAAAATAGTTTTTTATTTGTCAAACGTTTGCGATACAAATACGTTACGACGTTTGCGAACTATGTTGCATTTCCATTGTTTCATCACTAATACTACTCTTGCTTAACACGATTGAATCTAAACCAACCACTCCATTCAACCCTTCAAAACTCACATAAGTTAACGATAAAGCAATGAAACGTATGTCAACTAATGCACGACATGGGTTATTGAGCCAATGTATTAGGTGGGGGTACCACAAAATGGGCGTTTCTTGAAATGTACTAAACAATACAACTTTAACAATCATGAACCAAGCTCACTTTTTATCGACACGAGGTGGAGATTGGTTACACATTTAAAATAACTAGTAAATCCAATACTGTTAAACCAGCCACCAATTGCTCTTTTTCGTAATTTGTATTCCGATTTTGCTTCAACTCATATCTTGTACTTCACGTTAATGAGAAAAATAATCTACTTATTTATTAACTATTTACCTCATCGCATTTGCCCTCACCAATGAACCCATGCGCCTTATGTCTACGTGTTGTAAGTCAAGTAGAGAAGGTACCCAACCAATCAATAGTATTACTTATAAAGGGCACAAAACACTAAAGTAATATCTTGTGGTATCCTACAGTTTTGCAAAACGCCTCCAACATGCAGCCAGTTTAAAGTAACGAAGTGGGAAAAAAACCTGGGAGACTGTTTTTTTTTAAAGTTGCATGAATATTTACAATTTTTTTGGGTGGATCAATAGTTTTTCGACTTGATATTCAATCTCGTTTAGGTAAAAACCGAGCAATAGATATCTGCTCACAGTGACCAGTGCCACCTTTTTCTTTACTCATTTCGAATTTATAAGTATAGCAGTTGCCAGTAGATCCAAGGACTACAAGCAACGTCACAAGTAAGAAAAAAAAAACCATAAAAAGGTAGTAACGTACCTATGACATTATTGTCGCCTTGAAAGGCGCATATTGATTGTGGTTCTGGTACACTAAATTGTGCAACACTCCATTCTGATCCAAGATAAGGTAGGACACCACGAAAGAATGATAAACTAAAATAACAAGTAAGAAGAAAGTCAACCAATAGAACTATGAAAAAAAAAAAAAAAACTTCGTCAAAAAATTATGTTTACCTTGATTGTCTGTTCACTTGACCCATATTATACAAGTGGACTGTACCCTTATCTGAAGTAACACATAGTAAATTTGACTTTTCAGAGAAAGCGATACTCTAAAAACAAGGTTAACAACGTGAGTAGGAAATTTTTTTCATTTAAGTCATGGGAACTGAGTATTACCTGAATTTCAGCTGTTTGTGCGCCTCTCCTCAACTCCTTTAATTGCTGTCCTGTACTCGTATCCCATATCCTAATAAGAGTACCACGATCGGAGGACGTCGCAAGTAACTTCCCATCAAGACTACAAACTCCTTTAATACAACAAGAACCAACCTAACGTAAAAAGAAAAACCACAAAACGTCGAAGTGACGAATAATTAGCCAACAACAAAATGATTTTGACATTTTTTTTTCATCTAGATGAGCCAAAAAACTATGTACCTCAACGTCAACTGTGTAATAGCGTTTGTATGTGCAGGTAATATATGAGTCTGACTCGTATTATAAACAGAGATTCGGACTTCACCTATTTTATTACCAAGTGTCACAAGGACGATACTTTCTTGTTGTGCGCTTAGAGCCAATAAGCCTTATTACAGTGTTAATTAAATTGATGGCAGTTTTTGATGAATAAAATACGTTATTAGACGTGTTTGTTTAAAAGCAATGCAAGGATGATATAGCGTTAGTCAGTACGAGAAGCGCGTGTTTTTAGGATTTTGTATTTAAATTGGTACCTTTTGGGTTCTCGAATGTGTCTATCTGATCCAATAGGGATAGATCGTCCATGTTATAAATGTAAACTTTTTTCTCTAAAGCTACGGCAATTCTAGCGGTTTGAGTGTTTTATTGCATGCAGGTCCTAAAAATGGCGTACCTGTCACGTCGTAGCTTTACGCCTTTAACCCAGCTTCGAAATTCCAACTCTGCGATGCATTTACGTTGATAATCATCCCAGATCATTACTGAAGCGTGGTTAACGGACGTTAGACGTACATAAGGATAAAGAGACGGTTAAACTTGCCTTTATTCTTCTTCTTCGAGAATTTGGGGTTTTTACCACCTCCAACAAGTGCTATAATATTACTACGGTAGAGCATTGCCACGACACCAATTCCCCCATCGTCAAATTCTCGTTGGGGTGAGTACACTGTACTGAAACCCGTAATTAAGGCGTACCTCGCCGAAAACGGGATTTTAAAGGGTTAGTATCAAATACAAAGAAGCCATTCTCTGTGCCACAGGCAAAGCACCCATAGTCTTGATTAAACCCTACATAAAGTAGTTCGGTTTGAGGGTAAGCTGTTAAATCCATTTCGAAAATTCAGCCTTACTGAATTTGACTCGCGCAGAAAACGCAAAAAAAAAAGTCAAAATAAATAAGTCTGTTTTGTAGACCCATTTTTCGGCAATCAATAGGTGATGAGAATCTTTACGTGGGTATAAAATGGGTTTAAAGGCAATAAAGCTGTTTGACCTTTTTCTGCACTTTATTGTGCGTTCTACTGTACATTTAGGCTAAAATACGCTGCGTCATATAGCTGTCGCAACAGCACAAGTCGCAATTGTTGAGATTGTTAAAGTCTACGACTTAGATTCCTTTTTAAGAAACTTGGCTTTAGTAGTCTTTTCTGTCCTCCTTTTGCGTTGTGTTGGGCTTGTTGGTACATTACTATCTGGTTCAGACACTTCAAGAAGCTAAAAACAAGGTAAACAACCAGCAGGATGAAACATTTTCAAAAAAACAATAAAAAGACTGTTTTGGAATTTTGTGTCGTACTGTTGTTAATGAGTTTCGACGACTAGGTCGTCTCTTTCTTCTACCACTTTTTGAAGAAGGTTTTGATTCAGTATAACTCCTCCTCGTCCTTGGCATATCAAGTTTATGACTTGTTACAAAATTGCGAGTTGATCCAGAACGTTTTACTAACGCATGACGTTTTCCTTGACGCTCAGTCTCGCTAGTGTCACCTATCATACCCTAAAAAATGCACTCGTAAGGAAGAGAAAAAAAACATTGTTTTTCAGTTGTGGTTCTAGCTTACTTGCTGTCTGTGAGCGAACTTAGGCTCATGGCGTCCGTCTACTGATTGTGCAGTTCTAAGCCTATCTGATCTCTTAGAAGTAGATGATGCATAACCTAATGAAGCTATTCCAGAACGTTGGCTTCTCTTTGTTTTAGGTACACTAGGAGGTGGACTACTAGGTGGCTTTGTCCTGAGGGAAAATAGTTAGAGACAAACATAAGTCAGAAAAACAATAAAGGTTCAAACCTGGACGATAATGAACCCGATCCTTCTTCATTTTTATCATCTGTACGCATAGCCATTCTCTTTTGTGTTCGAGATGTGTTATTAGCAGTTCTAGGGGTACTAGAACCACTGAGGGATCTTTCAAGAATATCAACTTCCGGTTCCGCAACTCTTGTTGTATTGATTTCTTTTATAGGTATAGCAGCCATACGACGTTGTCTAACCTGATACTCTGGACGCTCTCTAGTCTTGCTACTTCTTGGTGACATATTTTTAATACTAAAACTCTTTGGTCTTGTTGAAGGTTTCCTTTCAACGTTCCTTGGTCGCCTCTTACGTTGTGGTGTGATTGTTCTGTCACCAGAGCTTTGTTTTATTTGAGAATAACGAGGCTCAGGCTTCTTAGTAGGTGCTGGGTTTTGAGGTGCATAATCACCTTCTTCGTCTTCTTCTGTAAGCGTTGGGAGCCTATAAAACTTTGTAAGAAAGCTAGAAAATGACAAAAAACTGTTTGAAATAAAAATAGATAAAATAGGTTCGTACATATTCTTAGGTCCTCTACGCCGTAACACACGTCGTACTCTTTTAATATTTTGCGGTGCACCACCTCCTCTCTTCTTAGGAGCACTTCTTGGACCTCCTGATCGCCTTCTGCGTTTACCGCTGAACCTGTTCTTGTGCTTTCGAGCACGATCGTCGATGATGAACTTTAAAGTTGATCAATACATAGAGGTATGAAAAAAAGAAAAAAAAGACTTACAGCGCCCTGACTGTTAGGTCCGAAATGAGAGGATATTTTAATAGGTTTAATTGGCTTCTCCGGTTTAGGAGCAATAACCTCTTCTTTCGGTTCAGTTATACAGTGATCGCCTTGGGCGAGCTTTTTAACATCAACACTCGATAGAGTTCTAAACAGTTTGATTAGGACTTGTTTAACAAACTCTTGTACATACCTTGCTGTAAACAAAGAATGATGAGTCGGTAGTGCATAATAAGCTACAGTAGTAGACGTTGGTGTCTGTACACGAAACTTTAGAGTATACAGCTGAGGAACAGTTGGATTGATATCGATCTACAATCAGTTGTTAGTTAAAAATAAATCCACATAACTAAATTACCAATCCTGATATAACTACACGTGTTGTACTAGATCGCTTCCCGAGGGTATCAAAAATAGCAATCTCAGTATTGTTATTTGCCTTTGCAGTATGGGCCATTTGACGTATAAGATCACGTGAAATGTGAACAGTTTGAGTTTTGCTGCATCCAGGTATTGGTCCAATGATTGCAGCAAAGGCTATTGTTGAATGATACTTTCCAACAACAATCTCATATCCAACGCCAGTAAACTGGCGTCTATCATTTATCATATCATCAGCATGAGTCTCCCAAATGAGAGGCGTGATGATCAGTTGATTTTCAGCAACAAAATTTGCAGGTGGCGGTTTATACGCATTGTCAATGTATTTGACTTGTACGCTTGATTTATTGCCTACAACGTCGCAAGCAAACAGCCGTAAATACAATGGTAGTGGTAGAGTAACAGGAAGACTAAAAGAGGCATGAGAACTTGAAAAAACGCAAAAACAAAGGGTACCGTTCTTTCATAATCTTAGAAGCAGGTAATGGTGCGTTGATTGTTATATACAAGCTGACAGTAGCTGTGACTATCTGTAATGGTTTAAGATATATTATACCATCAACATCATCATCTACATCTCTAATAAAGTTGAAGGAAATATCAGTATGCTCAACTTTGTTCCTACGGACAAGTTAGTTTCAAAAAAGAAAGTCAATGTTTATTTACCATACTGCCATGTCGTCTTTGCCTTTAACCAAATACTCTCCCCATAGACAGTGTAACGGTATTGGCTCGCCATCACTACATTTGTTTCGAATCTCAATAGGAACCTGCGAACGAAGTATTAGTATTGTTTCTATCTAGAAAGGGCACTATCATACCTTGCAACATAGAAAGTGTTTATGGGCATGACGATCTGGTGATACAAGTTGTTGCTTTAGAAAGAGTTAGTTTAAAAATGGCACATGTATATTTTAAGATAACGAACCTCTTCTTCATCAAAAAGCTGATAAGGTACATGTAATATTTGAATGTTTGATCCACTAATATACGATATATTTATAGTTTTAGATTCATCAGCCAATGGCTCAGTAGGTTCAATTTCAGGATCCATACTTATCCACCGCTAATTTGTTTTTAATGATTTCAATCTTTTTAAGAGTACTCTGTTTGTACCTCCATAACTTTTTCAAATCTAGTCCCTTCATAGTTAGGTTGAGGTATTTCATAGCATCCCTCTGAAGGCACCAAGTTCGGTACATGTATTGTCTTTACAGATCCAAGAGTAAATCCATCTTCATCAACATTAAACGCAACATGCTACAAGGATGTTAAACAAAAAACACTATAATTGCTAACATAAAAAAGAGTTTTGTAATACTATTACTGTGCCTAGTACCTTTGTTGTTGGTTCAATATCCGACACACATTTAAGTGACATTAACAATCCACATATCCTGTTGTCTTTACTAAATGTCCATTTTACTGATACACTCCACTGACCATTTACATCAGTCTTATTAATTATACTAGCTTGATTCTCATCATTTGGAATAGCTAGAACTTGAGCTGGAGAGAACTCACCAAAAAACACAGGCCAATCGAGAAAGTACTTTACAACAACGTATAGGTTGCCTCCCTAAAAGAAAAAGAGTCAGAGCTTGAATGTATCCGCCTAACATACAGCTGTCAACCCACAACTGACACGTTTGTGTGGTCGTTCATCATCGGCAAAGTCTTCAAGGTCAAGTGATGTCCATTTGGTTTCTTTGTCACGTTTATGTGGGTCAGCCCATAAGAAATACGCTGGATACTCATATTCAGTGTGATGATCGCACATATGTGCTCCTTGTGTGCATCCGCTGTCAATAAGATCAAGCCAATGACCTTCTTTTTTACAACAATGACACTGCCAAACCTTTCCACGAGAAACAATACGCTCAAAAGGACCACTATGATATCTACAAGCTCTTGAACTAAAAGAAATAATTTAGGACATTGAGTTAAAAATACCAACAACGTACTGGTTATTTGCATGCTTGTATTTTTGACTACATTGAACACATGTAAGTTCTTCCTCTACTCTTTCAAAATCACGCATCTCTAAACGTGGCTAAACAACTATTAGTACGAAATGCATCTTTGGATTTGTACCGTGATAGGTGTTCGAGGAACACTTGTAATATTACAGAAATTAGGAGCAGTATTTGTAAGAGATGCTCTGTCTGGAGTGTCATCTTGTGACAGTGTCATACTTAGTTCTTTAAGATGCGGTAGCTCTATTGCATACGTTAGCAAACCATCACAAGTGATACCGTGACTTACTACTAAGAAGCCCAGACACAGCCTGAGGTGTAATCTTTGGGCAACTACCAAGATCAAGAGAACGTAATCCTTTGTGTTTCTCAATATCAACAAGAATCCTATTCGTTATACGCCTGCAGTTTCTTACTGACATTGAGGTTAACTGACCTGCTGTATCAGATAGCATAAACGATACAGCTTCATCAGATAAAACATCACCACAATTGGCAAAGTTTAGGAATGATATACGTTTATAAGAAGGATGATCTTTAAGTGCTTGCCGAACTGTAGCGTGAGGCGCATGAAAAGCTGCCAGTAGTATCTAAAAATATACATTCAATACTCTTAATCAAGCCAAAGGCATGCTTTTATCGAACCTTGGCTAACTCTTTGCCTTGATGCTTGAAAACTTGGCGCATCTTTGCATTAAAGTATGCTGGGTCTAATCGTATTGTTTGTATAAAAAGTGTGCCAGCACGTTTCATTAATTCTTCAAAGG
This sequence comes from Trichosphaerium sp. ATCC 40318, assembly GCA_038496445.1. Classification (NCBI taxonomy): domain Eukaryota; phylum Discosea; class Flabellinia; family Trichosidae; genus Trichosphaerium; species Trichosphaerium sp. ATCC 40318. The sequence continues at coordinate 94,274 of JALMLS010000379.1, forward strand.
ACGGTTCCTACAATAAAATTCATAAGAAAACTACAAATATATGTTTGGTGAAGTTAATCATTCATCTTGTTCAGAAATTGACTTTTCAAATTAATGTTACGTACCAGATCTACAACACCTTTTTCTGCTTCAACACGTGTTAGTACACCCCATTCTGTGAGTGTACGGCCCCAGTAGTATAAAAGATCCGGACGAAGGGAATTCAGAGAATAACCAAGTTCAAAAACGGAGTTGGCTTGACGAAGTAGTTGAAATGCATCACGCTCAGCTTCCTTTGCGCGTCTATACATTAATTTACTCCACGAAACAAGTACCATCGAACAATTAGGTGAAGTACCAACAGCCTAAAGAAGACATTAACAAAATAACTTACCAACGATAAAAAAAAAGGTACTTGTTGCATCTTTTGGTTAGCAATTTTCCACAACCGTGCAGCTGCATGGTTTTCTGTATCTCTACGTGTAGCACAAAGAATATTAGTAAACCCTTCAGCTATGTAACCAAGAGGTGATTTCTAGGCGAAAGACATAAATATACAGAGGATAGGCGCAATCAATCTAACCTTAACAACAGGCTTGATGCCCAGAATATCCAGAGGTACAAACTGAAAAGTATCCGGAGAGGCTTTTAAAGCATCTAAGGCTACAGGCTCAAAACTTATGCCTAGTGAAGACTCAAGACGTTTAATTAATAGATATCTTAAATTAAAGCATAAGTATGAGTTGTAGAGGCACTATTGTAAAACGTACTTGTCAATATGGTGTTGGATATCGAGATCTTCAAGTTGATCAATCTTTTGTCTTATATTTCTAACTTGAAATTCGCTTTCCTCAAACTGACCAGCAAGCATTGGTGGCATCTTTCTATAAACCAATGCATTTGACATATTAATTTCGAATTCATGTGAACGTGTATGATTACGAGTTATATAACAATCATTACATAGATCGAAATGAGGGCATTTGGTACATGACCACCTTCAAAAAAAACTTTAAATGACTTTACATTGGTACAAGTAAAAAAAAAGCAAAGCCTTACCTTGGTCCTGCGAATGCAGTTTTACCGCATTGATGACAAGAACAAATATTTACATATCTCCTATAATTCGCTAGCGTATCATGTACTCTTACCATATATTCTTTTTGAGGAGATTTTAAATAACAGTTATGACACATGTCAATAGTTCGAAAGTTCCATCTAATACCATGAACAGGATTCATACCACAACGATGACATTTGACTTTATAATGTACATTACAACTATTGTAATTAGTAAAATTGAGTATAAATAAAAATAATAACATACCTAGCATTATCATAGGCAATATCGGCTAACATGAATTTTGAAACCATTTGAGCTTTTATGACATGTTTCCAGAATTCATCAGACAACATACCATTACCAAGTATTAACGATAGCTGATCTAGTAGTATATCTACTAGTGGTTTATCTCTGACTGACATGGACTCTTCCTTTACTTCACGCCACTGTCTTCGAACACTATTCTTTATAACACGTGAAACAATTTCTGTTAAAATGATACAGCTTTAAAAATCATGAGTACACCAAAAAATGAGTGTCATAGTGTACCGTAATTTTGGAGATGCAATTTGGCACCATATAGTAAGAAGCCATCGTATATTTATGCCTGTACTATGGAGTTTCTGTGTAAGAGAAGTTATCCACTGGAGAGCATCAGGGCTTGACTCTTTTGCAAAATCTGATTCTATTTTATGTACAAACGTTGGAATCACCTATTTTTCATTTGTCAACGTTAACACTAGCATTATTAAGCCTTACTTCATTTAATAAATATTTTGTTGATTTAAGTACTTCCTTGTTATGTTGCTGAGAGTAAGGATCGTTGGCTTGATAGGCACTAAAAAATATTTTAGCATGATCCTACTATTATTTATGTTGAAATACAAAATTGTACCTGAATGCATCAGAGCACACTGCAACCCCTATTTTCTGCACAAGTTCGGGTCGCAACAGGCGCGTATATATACCGACCGTTGGACGTCTGTGAGAAGGTGCTTCAACAGGAAAAACTCGACCAGCACCAATTACTACATATCCGCCATTTTGCCATGGCTCATGGACCTCACAATCAGCTGCTGAGTATATGTACATTTTTTTAACTAAGTGTCCTTTGATATTTAAACTCTTTGCTGCCTTTAAAAAGTATGCAATTAGACTTACAAGCTAATACAACAAATGATAAACAATATTAACATTACCTGCTTCATCTTATGATTCAGGCCGGGTAGATCAGCATGTATTGTTGTGCCCTTATCCATTGAACCATACCTTAGAGTATCACGCCCAATGGGTACTACAGCAGAAGCTACAAAAATAGTTAATCAGTGTTTTTAAATAACAACAATTCTTACCTAAAATACGAAAACCATGAAAATCAATAATACACATAATAGGCGTAATTAAATCGGGTATTGAGCAAAGTTGGTAACTAATCCCACCCCTGTGCATCGAAATTAGCGCTTTAAAACATTTAAAAAAGTTATGGTTTGTTCCAAAAACAGAAAAAACACAAAAGGATTCAAACTTGCCTAAATACACTGCTTGCCGCTTTTACGGCGTTGTCGTCACCTGAGTACTGACCGTACGTATCACGACTTACCTACTCGATTTGTAAACAAACAAAACGCTGGTAGGAACGGCGTACTTTGAATATAATGCCATGATAACAGTACTTCCATTCACCCTCACTGATAGGCAAAAAGCTATTTTCGTTGGTATACAGTTGCGTAATGATACGTTTTGCAGTGGTTTCAGCTACATTGTTAAATTCTCGATATAGTTTGGCAATTTGCTCCCATTTTGAGACATTTGTGTCGCGTTTACGTAGTAGGGCTCTGTACCGCCCCATCCATTGATATTCGTCATTGGGAAGCGTTGTTTGTCCTAATGCAACCGGTGTACGTTGTAACGCACTGAGGGTGTCATCTGAGGCACAAAAACATTAACTTTCCATTTAGTTCAATTTGAAAGTAAACACATTCCAGTTCAACACTAACGCATACCTGTGCCCGATGTCCTGGAGCTTTCAAACCCGCTAGAGTTTGAGAAGTAGTCTAAGGCACTATCTGACTCTGCCATTTGCCATCGAGGTGATGTCCGTAAGATGTCCTACCGTCAAACAATGCGTGTTTTTAGAACGGTGTTGACCTGCCAGATTAAGAGCCACCAGACGTCACGAAGGGGAAAAAAAGTGAATGATAGCGCCATATCTGCTGATATAGCGCATTATTTGGCTTAACTGTTTACAAAAGAGTTTTTGAAGCGGAGCGTTACTAGTGTTACTATTGCTCCCAAAGGCGCAATCAATACGCGGATTGAGTTATCGTAGTTTTGCGCAATTGCTACCGTTTTTTTTGAAACTTGACTTAGCCGTCAAAAATAGCTAGTTAGGCCGTGTTGCAGCATTACAACCACCAGGGAATTTGCATGTTCTACTGCTAATTTACAATTGTTTTAATTGTCTTGTGTTGAGTGATTTCGTTGAGCGAGGTTGTTTTAACCCTATTGCTGTCACAACGATGGGTACGTATATTAATGAGGCTGCAGAGTATTTTAACGCTCCCAGAAAAACCCTCAAAGAAAGAAAAGAAAAGCAAGAGCAAGCGGAACAAAAATGGGAGTAGCAGCCAAAAGAGCGGTACCACTATTGGTGGCATGTTCAAAAACGCATTTACAAAAGGTAAATACCTGACACAAACGACAACAGCACTAGCAACTGTTCTCAGCGCGATTATCGGTTGCGGTTCATTTTACAAAGCTGTATTTCATATTTACCATACTGAACTTTAATAAGGAAGTCCAACGTCAACAACGGTATCTGCAGACGGCCTAGACGGTGCTATATCGAAAACCAGTCCGCAACCATGGAGGTCGAATAGTGACGGTAGGAGTGGTTTGCGTGCAGCAAGGCGCAGTCCACAAGGTTTTGTCAAAGGTACATATCGTAACAGTTGTTTCTGTTTTTTTTGGCTAACACCTCAAAAGATTGGCAAGCTAAACCGAAAGTTATTTCCAGAATCGGTACTGTCGACCAAGAAGCCCTAATACGTATGTTTACAACAGCAATTTTTTTCAAATTAGACCAAAAAAAACTGGCTTCACAGCGGGTTTTTTGTACAAACAAGCGCTGTTGCGTGTATAGTACAGTGTTCTTTATGTTCATGTGAATTCTATTCGTTTATTTGCAAAATACACAGTTATTTTCCTTAAACCTCATTTTCATAATGTAATATCGCGTAGGTGACTGTGCCGCTTGTAGTACAGCGCTTAGGGAGGTTTGGAAGCGATTAGAGCGCTCAGAAGATGTAGAAGAATTTGTTGCTTTGCACGACCTTATCGAGCATTCTCTTGGTATGGTTGCAAAAATAACTAGTCCAGACAATGAAGAAGAGTTCTTGTACGTTGCATTATCTGTTTTAGGCAATTATTAAACTCCTTACTGCCCTTTCCTTGTATTGTATTGCTAATGCAGTTTAGGCGCGAATTAATGACTTTTCGGGCTGTACTCACTGAATGGAAAACGGAAGTATTGCGTTTAGCTGATGTTGAGAAACTACGGTATTGTTTAGCATCGCCTCATCGTAGGCGCAAGATTGCGCGTAATAATTCTCGTGTATATAAGTAAGTGGAATTGCTAAATAACTGCGCTTCGTGGTGCGAAACTTAATACTTTTTTTTTTTCCCTTAGGGAATTGAAGATTGTGCTCATGTTAGCTGGGTTATCAGATAAATTAGATTCTACACCTGCACAGCTACAACGAACAGAATCAGTGAGTGTAATTACATCTACTGAGGTAACGCATTGCCATGACCACTTATGTTATTTTGGTTGTACTAATTTATGCTTTGCGAAACAGGGTTTTGAGTTTTGGATGAAATCGTTTAAAAAAGGTGATTTGGTCATGGTGGCTTGGCAACGTTTTAGTAAAGCGTACAGAAAATTTATAGGTTAGTTGTGTTTTTTTTGTTTTTACTGGGCCTGTTCTATTTTAGAAAAAGCTCCCACATTGCAATAATATATTATTTACAACAGGGTCAGGCAAGGCATTTTCTCCCGCTGATGAGATGCTTCTTAAACTCGTATTGGACAATGGAAATACAGGCTATGTAACGCCTAGGCGGTTCTCTGATTTGTTAAAGGCGTTTGCGCCAATGTCACAGTCTCTGGAGAAAGTTAAAGCTGTGTTTGAACAAAAATGGTTTCAAGGGTTTTTATCAGTTGAAGAAGTAGTCCATTTGCTCTCAGATCAGTGCGTTTTAATGCCTACGGTTTTTTATGTGTATTTTTACTCATGTGTTCATAAAGGGCGAAAGGCACATTTCTCGTTCGCTTCAGTAAATCGCGAACTGACTCATTTGCCTTGGAATATGTCGAATCCAAGGGAAAGATACGCACAGTAAAGATTTTAAATTGTCAACCACAAGGAGTTGAAGTAGAGCAAGATAATGATATGTCTAAGCGATTTAAGAGCTTGACAGCGCTCATTCAACATTATCCGTTCCTAAAGCGGCCATTCTTTTCAGATATATTACAACAGCAGTACGTTTGTTTATTGCTTGTTGTTAGTTTCATACACTCAATTCGCTTTTAGTTGGTTCAAGGGTGATATGGGAAAGGAAGAGGCAGAAGAACTTCTTGAACCTACACCGCCAGGCACTTTTATGATTCGCTTGAGCGAGTTTGGTACAAATCATTTTCTTGTGTGTTCGTATGTGAACAGACAACGTAGAATCAAACATGTGTTGCTTCAAAAGGTAAATTATTATCCTGTAATTTTTTTTGTCAAAACCAGGCTCTAGAATTGCCTAATTTTGTTTTAGGTTCGATCGGGTTATGTTCAGAAGCGTATAGACGAAACAGCTAAGAAATCTGATGTAATTTACCCAACAATTGGTGATTTTATTAAACATCATCACCAACAACTATGTTATAATTATGACCCGGAAGGTGTTCCCTCCTTACCAGTTGTGCCATTTCAAAGGTAACGTGTACCAAACTTTTCCAAACACATTAGAAAATTACTAATTGATCGTTTAGTGGAAAAAAGGTTGAGATTGTTGCGCCTACGGATAAGGGTGGAGGCGACAAGTCTACACTAGGTACATAATATGTTTTCTCACATGCGTTAACAATTAAACAAAGGCGATGCTGTGTGCGCTCATTCTGTAGCTACTTATCCTTGTAATTCTTTGGGTTATCAAGTGATGTGTGATTACTATCGTTTAGCTATTACAGGCAATAGGTACGCTTTAATCTTTTCTTTTTATACATTTCTAATATATATAGAACTGTCTTTGCATTGGCTGACGGTTGTAACTGGGGACTACGTCCTCGTGAAGCTGCGATTCGTGCATCTAAGGCTTTTGTAAATTTCTTGGCTGAGCGTCAAGATTCTATTAATCATACTCTTGATGCAAAGCATTTTATGCTTCGTGCGCTATCTAAAGCGCATGAAAAGATTGTAGAAGGTCAAGAGAGCATCTGGGATGCTGGTACTACTACTCTTTTGGGTGGTATCATTATGCAGTTGCAATTACCTGGTACAACAAACCGCTGGGCTTTTGTTGGCGTGTCTGTTGGTGATTGTAAGGCGTTCCTATGGGACAAACAAACCGAAGATATTATAGATATTACTCGAGATAATAGGCGTAATCAAGATGCTAGAGATTGTGGTGGACGTCTAGGACCTTACGTTGGTAATGGTCAACCTGATTTAAGGTACATAACATTGTTGTACTGTTATCTGTTGTTGACTTCACTGAAGGAACTTGGCATGCTGGTTTTATCCTCTAAATCAAGGCGATATTGTATTGATCGTATCAGATGGTGTATGGGATAACGTAGACCCAGTGCACTTGGGTAAGGAGCCAAGGGACATTGGACTCGATATTGTAAGTGGTTTTGTTAATTAGCAGATTATTTGATTATGTGGTCTACTATGGCTTATAATTTATTAAGGATACATGGGACCAAGCCACTGCGAAGCAAATTAGAGAGGTAAAGGTGAGGTGGATGCAACAACAGATGACGAAGCTTGCAAGAAAAGCAAAAGAGCAAACACCAGAAGGTTTTGCTGCTGTACTTTTACAGCACGCAAAGGATACTACCAAGAATACACGAGAGTACATGGAACAGAATCCGCAGGCCGCAGAGCCAAGCGATTATAAAGCATACCCTGGCAAGATGGATCACAGTACAGTAGTTGCTATGCAAATAGGTATAAAAGATGCAACAATGTTTATTGTTAATCTAGTCCAATAGGTCCTAATGGTGATGTTGAGCCAGTCCAGAAATCTCTCTCAGCTGTATCTAGTAATAACAAGAAGATTGTAAGTAATGTTCAACCTGCGTGGTGCAGTATTGCTCGCCTGAATACTGACGACATTATTAGCAAAAAGAATTTCATCAACTTGATGTTGATAAGTTTTATGATGCTATTCCTAAACGCATGTTGTATACAGTTAACCCTGACACCGTACGATTGCGTTATACCCGTTATATACTTACTTTCAAATAAGTTTCAATCAATATCAGGTCCTGGCATGCGTGAAGTAGAAACAGCGATCCCTGGTTGGGTGAGCGGGTTCAGCAAGTCACTCTTTCCAAATACACTTGCAGGTAAAAAAAATCGCTCGACCTCCTTGTGCTAAAACTTGCTAGATGAAGACATGAACGATGATGCTGTGTTTATACCGTACTTTCTAGTTATCCTTTTATTTTTATTTACCAACTTGTAGGCATGGCGGACCAATCAACGAAGCGTACGCGATGGAGTTTGGTGATGGAAGAAGGTATGTGCTTCTTACTTCGTTGATTGCTTTTCTCACTTCATTGTAGTGTTTGTTGCTTATCAGCAGCACTACGTTATGGTACCAGCTCTCAAAGCGCTGCTAATAGGGCAGCAAATACATTTATGGACTATGCTGCACTAGAACAAAAATCGATTCGAACGTCTCATGTAAGCCTACTAGTTAGCATTTCAGTTACTAATACAAGTAGGATGCCATTAAAATATTACTCAAAGGTGTTGAGTCTGCGCACAAGACCATAACACGAACTGACCGATACATACCTCAACCTTGTCAACTCATGGGCTCTATGCTCCTCCGACAAGATGTGGCTGAACCGGCTCTTGTAGATAACCAAGAGTGGATGTGGATTAGCGTAAACTTGGGGCAAAGTAAGGCGTTCTTATGGCGCCATAATACCCGTAAAGTTGAAGAGATGACTTACTGCAAGCGATTCAAACCGTCTACAGCACAAATCGGACCTCTTCTTGACTTGGAAGACATTCAAATCTACCATACATTCTGCGCAACAAATGATATTATCGTTACTTTGACGTCCAATACGAGCGCAAACTTTGACCCTGAATTCAATGGTAAGAGTCCATCCAGTGTTGGCTTGAAAGGTTACAATACCTGGGCCGACATGCCTTTTGATCAGGCACATGCTGCTAAGAGCAAGTGGCGATGTGAAGAGCTAGAAAAAGTGTTCAAGAGGAAGCTTCATCCGACATATATTACAAACACGATTATTCAAAAATGCCATGCTTTGACCAAGAAGTCCAGAAACCTAATGAAAGATAGCGAGAATGCTAATCCTCCAGCGGATTACTCAAAGTACCCTGGTGTACTATGTACGTATTACCATTCCTTTGAGAGCTGCCAGCGAAGGCTGCTTTCGTATTTTTTTCTGCTTTTTTTTCTTCGTATTAATGATGATATGCAACCACTTACGCATTTTAGGTCATGCTTCTTGTCTCACGTTTAAAATTGGCACTATACAAGTACCTAAACCCCAAAAAGCGTCTAACCGAGAAGATTTATTGTCTACACGTTTCGAGAAAATGCCTACTGCATCACCTGTTCGTTTTGGTTCTAAATTAACTGAAACTTTGTAAATGGCTTTTCTTTTTCTTTTGGATCTATCTAATTCGAATTTGGAAAAAAATAAGGGCAAACAAAAAAAATTAAAGCAAAACAAAATTGGGGCCAAGCTATCAATTATGTGTAAATAAATTAATTGTACTTTAACTCTAATGAAAGTTGTTGCATTTAATAGTCCTTTCCTAACCTTGTTCATTGAAAGCTGTTTAATTGACGTTGCATCAACTATTTGCCTCTGTTTTATTGGTTACGCAGTAGGTCACGCTAGGGTGACAAGGTGCAGCAGAGTAAATCATAACCATGCAACACATTCTAATGTTCCTTTTTGCAACGAGTAGTTTCGGTCCGTTTATTTAACGAGTACGCAAACCAGTATTTCTACTTCAATCGCACCTGTTAAACAAACAAGGTTTCAAGCTTAATTTGATTCATCAAGGCGTGACATTATCTGAACAAGGCTTAAGGCTTTGTTTGAGCAAACCAAACCATTGAGGTCATTAATCCTAAGCAGTATGCGGACGATTGCCAAAGGCGCAAACCACTCAGCATGTAGATCACGGAAAGTGCTTGTATATTCTATGGCTTCCAACAAGCTGATGAGCCATGCTTACGAGTTTTCAACTGTGATCTCTGTTGTTGGTGCATAGCCAGCTCAAAAGAGCTTTAAAGTATCGCGAATCTAATAGGTACACGTTGTAGCTCTTTTTAATGCATTAGAGTGTATTATAGAAACGCAAATGCTATTTTGAACTGAAAGAGCACCAAAAAGGTTACAGTGGCCTTGAGGTTATACGATTATCTCTCATATTACATACACGCTCGTTTGAGAGCAAAAGTCAACAGAAAATCGGTAACGGTACGATCACGTTTTTTGAAACCGAAAAGGCAGGTAACAGGTTCAAACCGTCGCCAACGCTATGATATATTTACGTTATAACGTCGAGGCATATTTTGAGCGACAAGAGCTTGAGGGAAGCTACAACAGAAAGATCGACCTTTTTTTGGATCAGAACAACACAAAAACACCTCAAATAACATGAACAACATACCACTAGTAAATAAAGGTTGATTACGCAAATTCTCGGTTCTTCGGATTCTTATTATTTCGTATTGACTTAATAGCCCTTTTAAATATAGATGAGTCTCAAAATACGCCTGAAAGATACCACACGGGAACGCAGAACCCGGTGTGAGTAGCATGTAAGTCTTTTTCGAATTTCACTTTTTTTCACATTTGTTTCTCAACAAGACAATCCCGATTTACTTCATAACTCCACATCTTAAAACTCAGCATCGAAATCCGTATATCTACTACCAATTGGACTCGATATGCTTTGATAACTCTGTACAACACATTGGACTGGTTTTCTCAAAAACCGTCGCAAACCACAACTTTTTTGCAACAAGAAATTACTTGGTTAAAAGCAAAATCGATTTTTTATCTAGTGGAAGCATACGAATACTACAACTATAATATCTATACTTCTGCTTGACATGTCAAGACTACTCCGAGCAGTGCGAAAGTACGCTCGTAAAAAATACAATTCTCTCCTGGGCAGACCATTAGTGATTAAAGTCACGGTCACAGTCCCTAAAAGCATCCTGGTTAATACCAACCCAGACTACACATACGCTCTGACTTGGGACCCACAGGTAGAAGACCTCTACTACCCACCTACAGGCGTATCAAATATCATAATGATATCCAGCTACGACATAGATCTAGCAAAAATGGCATTCGAAGGCGGAAGCCCAAGAATGTAAAAAAAAAACAAAAAAAAAAAAAAAAAAAAAAAAAAAAAAAAAAAAAAAAATTTTGTAAGAAAATCCTTTGCAACAACAAAGAGGTTGGAACCTTTTTGTATACCTAGTTCACAAAAGGAACTTGAGTTTTAAGCTGACACCACTAACGGCAATGGTTCCAGTCGATCCAAGCATTTCAACTTTGTCACCTACTTTAGCACCGCCATGTGCCCTTGGACTTCTATTGGCTATCCAGTTATTAGTTTGATAATTGTGTAAATACACCGTTGTAACTTTGATCAACTTTTGGGACAAGTTTTTTTTTAAGGTGGGTTTTACTTGCATTGACAATTTGCTCTGCTTCGTTTCATTTTGACAGTTATCAATTGTTTTCTTGGTGTAACATGTTGAGATATATAAGTACTGGACATGCCGTTACGCGAGTGGCTACGGTAAAACTAAACATGTAACACTTTATGTTGACACTAGGTGTAGCAATCAGCCCAAAAACGTACCTATGTAACGCCCTCCAACTCAAAAGTATGCAAGAGCGCAAAGGAAGCGGTTGCTGGCATTAGAAAATCAAACACCGTGTAAGTGCCTTCTATACACTTTTATAACACTGTGTACCTACAAGCTGTTATATGCCGATAAACTAAAACGTTTTAAGGCTCGTTGGTGGATTTGGCCTCTGTGGTATTCCAGAAAACCTCATCACTGCTCTACGAGATTCAGGAGTTGACGACCTAACCGTTGTATCTAACAATGCAGGTCAGCTCACTTGCAACCCTCAATTCAGCTTATTCGGTGTTAATAAAGGTTCTAGGCGTTGACGACTTTGGCCTAGGACTTCTTTTAAAGTCTAGACAAATTAGACGTATGATTTCGTCTTACGTTGGTGAAAACGCCGAGTTTGAGCGTCAATTTCTTGGTGGAGAACTAGAGGTACGTAGAAACAAAGAAAAATTTTTCAACTCTTCCTTTTGGACCAAAACTACAAAATTGAAAAGCTTTCCTGCCGGTTTCTGTGCGTTAACTGGTTATATAGGTAGAGCTTATTCCTCAAGGAAGTCTTGCAGAACGTGTTCGTTCAGCTGGAGCAGGTATTCCTGCTTTTTATACCAAAACTGGTGCAGGCACTCAACTTCAGTTTGGTGGCATTCCTATAAAGTGAGTAGGCGATAAACGGTGTTTATTTAGCAGTAGCGTGTTGACAGGTATTTTTTTTTGTAGATACAACAAAGACGGCACTGTTGCCATTATGTCTGACCCTAGACCTATTCAAAAGTTCAATAAGGAAACTTACTTGATGGAGAGAGGTATTTCTGGTGATTATGCATTGATTAAAGCGCATAAAGCTGATACAAGAGGAAACCTTGTCTTCAGGTTCAAAAAAAAAAAGAAAAAAGCAATCTTCTCTTCGCTTTATTTACTTTACTTTCTAGAAAAACAGCTCGTAACTTCAACGCTCCTTTCGCTACTGCTGGTGATGTTACTATCGCTGAAGTAGAAGAGATTGTAGAGCCCGGACAATTAGATCCAGATGAGATTCATTTGCCTGGCATCTATGTCAACAAAGTCATATTGGTATGTTCTATTAGAGTATCAATAAGAGTTGCTTTATTCATACTTCAACACGTGTCAACTTTTTGCTTCACCGGTGAAATAGACAGTTTGTTTTCTTTGATTCTTTGATTTTTTTTTCAGATTTTCAGTTTTCTTATTAATTCTTTTGTAAATAGGCTCAAAACCTTGAGAAACGTATAGAGAAGAGGACACTTACACAAGATAAAGGTGAAGAAGGGGAAAAAACACAAGCGCAACTTACAAGAGAGTTTATTGCTAAGCGTGCAGCAAAAGAGTTCAAGGTATGAAAAATCGCTTTAGGGTTTTTTTTGTCTTGATGAAAAGTGGTGCTCACGTGATTTAGGATGGTATGTATTGTAATCTTGGTATTGGTATCCCAACACTTGCTAGTAATTTCATAGAAGAAGGTACATCCCATACTACGATTGCCACACGAGACTAACACGTGGTATTCTTTTTGAAGGTGTTAAAATTGAATTACAATCTGAGAACGGTCTTCTCGGTTTTGGTCCATTCCCACGCCCAGGAGAAGAAGATGCTGATTTAATTAATGCTGGAAAAGAAACTATTACAACTATTCCAGGATCTAGCGCATTTGGAAGCGATTTGTCATTTGGTATGATCCGTGGGTGCGTTGTCTTCTTGTCTTTTTTTTTTTCTTAGTGCAAAAAAAGTTGGATTGTTAATTTTTTGTTGTAGTGGTCATGTTGATCTAACTATTCTTGGTGCTATGCAAGTTAGCCAAAATGGTGATTTAGCTAATTGGATGATTCCTGGTAAGATGGTCAAAGGACCAGGTGGAGGTACGCTAGTAATTACATACAAATACAGTCGCTGCTGTTTTATTTACCTTTTTTTATAGCAATGGATTTGGCAGCTTCTGGATCTCGTGTTGTTGTTACAATGGAACATACTGCTAAGGTAAATTATTTTATTAAATGTCAACTAGTAACCTGATGCATATTTTTTTATTTTGTTGTTGTTTTTCGTGATAACGTATTGACACGCATCCTAGAAAGGAACAAAAAAGATTCTAGAAGAGTGTACACTACCACTTACAGGAGCCAAATGCGTTGACCGTATTATTACTGATAAGGTACAAACAAACGAAAGGAATTACTGTTGATACTTACTAACATAAATCAAGTGTGTATTTGATATTATCGATGGTAACTTGACACTAATTGAACTTGCACCTGGTGTAAACGTAGATGAAGTACGTGCAATTATTATAAACTAATTAACTTTCATTATCACCAAGAAAATAATCGATATCAATGACGAGAGTCAGAAGGGACTTCTGTTTTTTATTGATTTTTTTTTACTTTACAGTTTTTGTTTGGTTCGTTTTTTGACTTTGTTTTTTTTTCTAGGTTACAGCAGCTACAGGCGCTAAGTTTACTCTTGCTGCTAATATTAAGGGTATGCTGTGAGACCACCCAGTGTTAAAACAAGAATAAAGAAGACATTTTAGATCATACAATATCTATGCTTGGTTATTTAATTGGCTTGTAGTAGTAATAATAAATAGAATTTCAATATTTTGCGGTGTTTTTAGTGGGTTTGGGTCCTTGCGTTAATTTTACTATTAATTTTGATTTTAATGGCTGAAATACATATTCCAGATATTGTTTACGCGTATTTTGATGGCTTTAGATGTTTTGAAGCGAATTTAATTACATACCTATCAGATTTGCCTTTGCAACGCTTATTCAGTAGAGATTCCTTAGTTTCGCCTGTTTTTTTAGATTTTACCTTTTTCCATCGCCTACACTTTGATTATTCTTTTAACGTAACGTATTTCGTATTCCTCATACAATGAACCATCCTTTGAGCGCTTTATTTTCATCTTGCCTTTCTTTCCGTTCTTTGTTGTCTTTAACACCAAACCTCTCTTCTTTTTCTTTTGTTTATCTACAGGATCCTTCTCCTTAGATCCTTTGCCTTTGCTTGACATGTTGCACCTAAATAAAACAGTGTTATTCCTTACATTAAGTCACGTCCATTTTGTTAATATTTAAGTCAAAACCTGTACTTCCAGAAGCATGTCGGAAGAGCCACGGAAAATAATAGTTCCCCCACTCAAAATACTTCTAATTGGACTACCTCATTCTGGCAAGTCATCGTTTGCAAATACGGTGGACCACGTGTTTACAGGAAGCAAGTATGAGCGAAGTGATACAGGTAGAGAAGTGGAGGTTGGCACAACCACATATTTCGCGTTAGACGTATGTCTACAAATAAAAACTGTTCAGTCCCACACTCTAGTAACAGGTAGCGTAGATTGAAAAAAAGTCAGGCGAGGCTCTGCTCTTGGAGACTGAACAAATAGATGCCCTGTACAGTCTTCGCATATTTGATTCTCCAGGTATTGATATGTCATCGTTCAAGCATATCGTTGGGAAACAAATGGCTGGGGTAAAGCAGGTACGTCCAGTCTGTTTTCGTTCTAGTTGGTGCGTTATTTTTTTCTTTACCAAGCGGTTAGGGAATAACATTGAAGGCTCTCGATGGAAACGATATAAAGGAATTAAAAGAAAACAAGATAGACGTTCCCATTGTTATTGTGAGCGCACGTGATGTACTGCAAAGAGTGTGCGGCTTAACACTATTTTGGTTTAAACTCTAAAAATACAATTTATGTAGAGGTAAAAAACTTGTTCCTGTCATGCCATCGTACCTAGTGGATCTATGTGACTACTTATATACAAAGCTGTGTACGTCTTCAAAATAATGTTGTAACTTTTTTGTAACACGTGCGCAGATGTCAACCCACTTGTCGTTGTTACCCAAATGGACACAATTGAGAAACGTGCGCGAGAAGTTGACAAAGAAAGAATCTTCAAAATATATAACAAACAAGATGAGATTGATAAATTGATTGAAGGCGTTAAAAACAAAGTGGAAGCTGTTTGTCATGACTCTACGATAAGTTACATATCATGTTGGTTGCCAAAAAGAAAAGGCAGTTTTGTTGATGGCGAAGAAGTCAAAGAAATAATTACAAAAGCATGTATTCGTAATCGTCTTTGTAAACAAAGGATTGAGATAGTATCGCAAAATAAATAGAATTACTAGTTAGTCAACACTCCCCTGTTTTCAAGCTGATTGTATACACTTATTTAGATGAATAACATGGATGAACGTGCTTACGAAAGTACAGAAGGAGTCTTGATAGCGACTAATGGCCTTCGAAGGTGGCATAGTTGATAATCTGGTCAACAGCACGATATGTTAAATTACAGCCACTAGACTTTGAGACGGTGTCCTCTTTTTCTTGAGCCTGCAAGTCAGGACCTGTATCGTTTGTGGGGTATTGAGTGTGTTCTTTTGTATTAGATTGTGCACAATCGTTGGCTTGTTCTTCCTTCTCGACTGACTTACACACAGCAGTTTCTTTGTCTTCTTTTTTGCAGTTATTATCCGTGTGCTCAGCACTTTGTCGATAGTCTGTAATTGTAATGACTTGAGCTCCATTAGAATTTATTATTTCGTTTTTCTCACTTCTGTAGTCAGTTGAACTAACAGGCTTTTTTGTCTAAGAAAAGTGTTAACAAAAACACATTACCAAAGCATAGCTTTACCTGGATAAATGGATATAGATTTTTTATGAACCGTTGCAACAGATCTTCCAAAGAGGGGAAAACATGGATGTTCAGTGTACTATTTCTAATAAGTGTAGTTGTGTTGGATTTTCGTACTTAATCTTACTGCCCAGTTCTTTGCTAAGGATACATCCGCCAAGTAACTTATTGTTGTTCACGTGCTTAGAAAAGTCATCCAAAAGATCATCATCTACGCATATATAAAATCTATTGAGTCGGTAGATTTGCCTAAACTCCTTATCTGTTGCTAAAAAGGAAATATGTTCGTATTTGTCCAGGTCGTATTTCTCAGAGTGTCGTTCGCTAAATGCATCAAGAGCTTCTTCCTTGCCTATAAACCTACATAATGGTCGTGTAGGTTTTATGTTGGTTAAGTTTTTTGATCTCGATTTATTGCTCTGGGCTGCACGTGTTGTTGCTTGGTTCAGAATAGAGTCATTTTGATTTTTCTTTGGCTCTTTTCTTTGTATTTTTTTTGGAATGATAGCCTGTTCAAGGCATGTAGGGAATCCTCCATTACATATTCTCAAGTAGTCTTTGTACGTTGCAGCTTGCACATTAAGACGGTTTAACAAAGGTCTACACATGTAACATTAAATTTAAGACTTCGAAAAAGTTCTGTCGTACTCTCTAAGGCTAGCGATAAAATCAGCACTCCACGTTTCCTCTTGTTTCTTAGATTGTGGCAAAAGAATGACTAGAAAAAGTGGCCTTTCTCCTGCAACTGAAAACAAATATGATAAGCAGTTAATAATGCTTTGAATAACACGACAACGAGATACAACAAGAGAACAAAAAACCCAAATATGTACCTTTAAGTTTGTGTACAGTTTCGAGGTCTTCTTTGTATTTGTTGAAGCAACCATCTCCTGTTGAGAACAATACAACTGACTTACCCTCCGGTGCAGTAAAAATAACCACAATTAATGCGCAGTCTTTTGAAGGCCTGTCAACGCAAACATATCTGTACTGGTTATACAGCTAATCATATCGTAAGTGAAATAGGCTCAATAATATTACGTTTGTACATCTCTGAATCTTTGTGTCTCCTTTTCAGTGGATCCACATACAAAAGCCATTTTTTCAGGAGCGAACAACCGTTTTGTAGCTCTGAAGTTGAGTAAATAATTGTCGTAGCAGTATTTGTTTAATGGTACCGCCACATTAGAAGATATTTATTGGCACGTGCGTCTAGGGTATGTTTTTGTTGCCGTTAATGCTAGTCAGTAAGGTTCGTGTGTTCCAAAAAAGTTTGGAGACCTCACCAACGGCGCAGGAGTATGTGAATGAGTGTTTCATATTTTTTGACAGCTGGCTTGTTTAGACGGCAGTCAGCCTTTAGGCAATGAACTTTTCAAGGTACGTTGATTTCGAACAGCGTATTTTGGCTATCTGTATTTTTACAAGTGCCTAAACCATAACACAATCTATTGACACAAGTACAAAAATTAAGTATGAAAAAAGATAGTATATTTTGTAGACTCTGTAATTACATGCAACTGCACTTGTGTTTTGGGTGTATATTTTTTTCTTTGTTGCCCTTCTGTATGGTATACCTTGAATACAAACCCATCATTACTGCACTTTTAAACGCAGTTTTAACGTTGGTTGAAAATTTAGCACTAAAACAGTAAGCAACTCAGCATTTTTGTCATGTACTACCTTGTCTCAAAGAATGAAGCACCAACTTCCTTAGCCAAGGCAAATCCTTCTTCAATAGATACTTCTCTACAGTCTACCAAATCAATCTTGTTTCTACATACTAAATTAGCACTGTGGATAATAAATTTGTTCTCAAAGTCAAATTATAAGCTATGGCAAACAGTTGAGTTACAACCTTTGTTCAACAAGCTGCCACAGGCATTCATTGTTTTTTAAACTGAAGGCTGTACACGTTATAAATTACATACCCAATTATTACTATGGGAATTGGCATGTCAGTATCATTAAAGTACTGTTGAGTTAGTTATTAGTTTTTAATTTACTTGTTGTACCTTTGTATGGCTGATGTAGTCGATGATTTTTTTTACTTCTTTGAATGATTCACGTGATGACACAGAGTACACAATTATGTTCATAGCCTAAATGGTAAAAAAAAGTCCAGTTAACCTTGGAAAGTGACAAGAAAGGTACCCATTTGTTAAAGTTATTTTCAGGTAGTTCATACAATGATTTTGCTACTTTTTCTAAAGAAGGTCATTAAGAGAAAAAAAACATACAAAAGAACTCCTTGATAGCCGCCAAATTTCTACCTGGTGAATCCCAAATATCTATTGTAAGAACTAATCCTTCAACGTCTATCATCTTACGATACCATTCTTCGATGAGTGGCTCCATGTGACTAACAAAATCAGGATAAACGATTGAAAGAAAAATTGTAGTACCAAGTACTGAAGATATCGTGAACAAACCTAATTGTTAATGAACTCTTTCCTACATAAGTAATTAATATTTTTACTCCTTTAGTTCTTATGCTGTTATACTGATAACATCTTAAAAATGTGAACATACCAGATCCATCCTTTCCCCATACCATCATACGGTATAAATCTGATCTGTCACGTTGTTCTTTAACAGCTGACTTTAATATTTTCTTATCAAATTCTGGTACATAACTACCACGTGATAAGCACTAGTTTAATACAAAAAAGGTCTATGCTATGCCATGCCAATGCGTTCATAAATAAAGCAGGTACCTAAAGCCTTCTGTAGACGTTTTGTAGCTTTGAAGTTTTGACTTCCAAAAATGGTGTTTCATTCCTTTGTCTTGGTTGTCAATCAACTCTGTCAACTCCTTTTCAATGGGATCTGTAGCAAGTAAGTACTATGACACCTATATATCGTAGAGTTGCATACCCAAGTCTATGAGGCGCTTGAATTGTTGTGCAAAAGCAATTTTCCATACAATGTCATCACAACTATTTTCGATGTAAAAAAACCAGGTTTTGACTTTCAGTGTTCATGTAAGTTTGCGTACCTAAGTTCGTACATGTCCTTGCTTGTTTGTGACAAAACGCAAAGGTCTTTATATGATACAAACTTAAAAATAAACACAATTATCTCCGCGGGCACTGTTTTTAGAACATTTTCCGCTGTAGGACAAAAAAGATGAATAATTAGCACTAAACAATTAGCAATGTACCCATTCTGTGTTAAACTCGTTTAATGACTGTCCGTTATTAAATATAGTGCAACCAATGTTATATTGAGTCTTATTCAGTCACATGGGTCGTTTTTCCCTTATGTCATTACATCCAACTTTTTCGCTCTTTTGCAAAGTTCTTCTTTCCTCACGTGACAGCTTCCAAATTGAGAGTACCCTTGATACCACAATATACGTAGGGCCTAAAGAAGGTCATTCCAGCACAGTAACTGTATGTATAACTTAACACGGTTAATAAAATGCTGCAGTTCACAGAAAAACAATATATTACAGTTTTCACACGTCTAAAACAACGGTTCCTGTATCCAGATGGCACGTCAGACAACTAAGGCATCGCGTACATGGCGTGAAGTGAACGAAATAAGCGATAGTGAAGGATATACTTCCTTTACGGTTTTAAGCTTTAATACGCTTGCGGATTGCTTTGCAAAGCATGATAAATGGGAAGTTAGAGCTCCATTGCTACTAAATACCATTCTAACAAACAATCCTGATATAATATGCCTACAAGAGGTAGATCACTTTGATTTCTTTCAAAAAGAGCTAAGTTAGTGCTTTTTAACGAGTTAAATCAGTTAATTAAACTCAAACATAGAATCACGAGGCTACGACGCCACATTTGAGTGTAGATACACCAAAAAGGACGGTATAGCTATATTTTACAAAACACAACTGTACGTTATTGATAAGATTCACTGATTTTAGTTAACACTTTTTTCTCACTGTTACTTTATAATAACAGATCAGCTTAGGTTCTCTGTAATCTCCAGGCATGCTGCGAGACTTGATGGCGACTTTAAATTAGAAAAAAACACGTGGCCACAAGTAGTGCTTATGCTAAATCTGAAGTGCAAAGCTCCAGGTACCAATGTGAATGTTACACCTAACCTTACCTTGTTAGATGTACATGGCGAGCACCCAGAATTTTACATTGCAACAACGCACTTGAAGTCAGGGAAGAATTATGAGCACGTGCGCACGCAGCAAGCTTGTATTTTGTTGAAAAAACTTGGCGAGTTTGGGGTAACACCAAGTTCTACTTTGGTTCTAACTGGTGATTTTAATGCAACACCAAACTCACCGCTATATGGCTTATACACAAAGAATGCATCGAATAAGTATACGCACAACTGGAAGCACCATTATTACCTAAACTCTGCCTATGCTTCTGGTGGTAGTAACGAACCTTTAACTGTTGATTACATTTGGTTTTCGGCTCATTTTGTACAAGTCAGAAGGTACTCAAGAGGTTTTTATTTATTGACTATATTCTCATTGATATATTTTATCAGGTTTTTGGATCGTCCTCGTAAAGGCTCTGTTAGAAATGTTAATACAAACCATCCTTCGGACCATTATGATTTGATGGCAGAAGTGTACTTGCTTTAACAAATGAAGTGATTATTTTGTAAATAAATGTAACTTCCCGTGGTCAGTGCTATCAATGCAATGACTTTGAGCTATCCGTGTACTCTCAGTTGTAAGTACAAAAAGTTGCGAAATGTGACTTAAAACTCTAAGGATAAGTCCGCATTCTTAGTGTTTGCGGCTGTTGACGCTTTACATTACACCTACACAATGACAAATTATCTAGTTAGAATGAATATACGTAAAAAGCCTCCAGAGGGATGGCATTTGATTACGCCCGTTCTAGACGAGATTGATGCTAAAATGCAGGATGGTACCGGTCCTTTTGATTAATTTTTTATTTAAATCACTGCATTGCTTTTTCATAGCACCATATCGTATTTTTGCGCGTGGTTATTACGTATTAATGCTTTGTAGCCGTTGAAGAATCTCACGAAGGTAAAAGGAAGTGTGAGGCGCTCTGGTCTGTTCATAAATACCATTTCTGGCGTTCTCGCTTTATTTATGAGTCGTATTACAAACAAAAAGCAATTTCAAAGGAGTTGTATGATTTCTGCTTAAAAATCAAAATAGCTGATGCCTTACTCATTGCAAAATGGAAGAAGGTACTACCAACGTATTCCAAGCGTCAAACAAAATTTACCTGCCAAAACGAACAAAAAAAACTCACTACAAGCTAGCCTGGTTATGAGAATATCTGTTCGCTTGTTGCTCTACAATCAAACGAATTTGGTGCTGTTTCTATCTGTCGTGTACCAAGAGCAGATTTACCACCTGGAAAGGTAGTGCAAGATATCAAAACAGGATGCACAGGCTGTGCTGCATCAGATGTACCGTATGGATGGCGCCCAATCACCATAACGCGCAAGTAAGTAACACTCTCATACGAACAAAAGATCATCTCTGACTCGCGCCTTAAGACGTAGAAAGAAGCGTAGAGAACGTGAAGACGATGACGAAGAGGACCGAGAAGCAAAGCGTAGAAAGGAAGATTCAGATGACGATGATGACGATTCAGCTGCCGAAGATAAAGAAGACAAAAACGATTCGGACAGCGAATAGGAATAAAGTCACTGGACTATCATTTTCAAACCAAGCACCTAATAGCCAACTCGCTACCTTAACATATGAACGCATTGTAACAACTTGAGAAAAAATAAATGCTAAAGAACTACAGCAAGCTGCTTTGGTTCCTTTTTGTGGAAAGTTAAAACAAATGTGCTACAAGAAATCGTATTATAAGTTACTTTATATTTTACAAGTCAGAAACTTCTGGTTCTTGTTGTGCCGTAGGATTTGAATTAGCCCTGCCTATTCCCTTAAAAAAGTCTGCCGCAGCACGTGGGGAGAGCTCAAATCTATCGAACAAAGGAACTCTTGGTGATCTCCTTTCTGCAATAATATCCCTTGCTTTGTTGAATACCTCTTCAATAAGGTATTGATAAGTTTTAGAAAACTGTTTACCAAATAAATTACTCCTATATACAGCTAGTTCTGCATTTAAGACTAATAAAGAGGTCAGTAAAAGAAGGAAAGGAGGAAAAAAAAGCAACAAATGCAAACACATACTTAAGCGATGAAGGAATGACTTAAAGTAACCATCAAGCTCAAATAATGGAGGATAAGGAACAGCTGGTCCGAAAGATGGTACATTTGAGTTATGACAAACACTAACTTGATAAAGAGGAGTCCTAACAAAGAACTATATTAGAAATAATTCGATTTTCAAGTAAGAAAAAAAAAAGAAAATAAAACAGAAAACACTTACTCTTCCTCGTCTCCCATTATGCATTTGACAATAATATACACCTGTAAAAAGTTTGATTTTATGGTAAGAGGGTGGAATGGAGCACTCCCAGCCTCTTGAAATATAATACACACAATATCATTACCAATGAACCTTTTTCTAGCCCACTATAGTTCAAGTAAATAAAACGAATGCAAACTCAGAATTTAGGTAATCCAACAAAAAGTACCTGCTGTCTATTGTTTTCGTCATACTTTAGAAGTGTTGAAACGTGAAACATAATCTCATTTTCTTCGAATACAGTATAAACAGATGCATCACCAGTAGAACCATCTAGAGAGTTGTTTTAAAAATTTTACAAGTAATGATAAAAATCAATGGTATCCTTACTGCTCGCATCTAATCCGCCATTAAAACCATTAAACCCGACCAAGTCTACTCTATCTCCAACTAGTTTAAGAAAAGCTTCATAATACTCGCTTCCAGATACTATTGTACATGTTAAATTGTATCAACAACAAGATGAATAAAAAACATACTATTACTGAACATGTCAGTCTCATCCGTTTGACCTTCCTTACAAAGCAAGATACCAAATTTGAACTTATTGCTCACCTATCATTTGTTTTAAGTACTCTGTAAAGGATTGTAGCCTACGTACTCGTAAATCTTTGCTTTCCATGTGAGAAATCAATTTTTTTAGCTCATTATCTTCCCAAACAACGTTTTCTTGTCCCTTTAACTTTGGTAGAACATCTTCAGCGATTAAACTCGCTGCTTCACTCCAATCACCATATATTGATGTATCGTCGCCAGAGAGATCAGTGAGATGCCTGTGGATACCCTAACAGATTATAAGCCATTAACCCCTTTTTTTGTTTGATTCTATTAACGTGCGTTTTTATCTAGCACAAGCACACGATAGTGTGCTGTACCAGCAATCATTTCTTGTTTAACAACTACTATTGTTTGTAGTTTACCGTATACTAACACTATGTGTTGCAAATCTACAAAAGAAATGACCTTTTAGACTACAAGCACTTCAAAGTTGTTCATACTAACCTTTGTAATATTGGTCATACCAGTATGTATTTACAGAAAAATAGTTTGGCCAAGACTCAATAGAGTCATCGGTAGTGCCGCTCTAGTAATTAATTAAACACCGATAGTGTAATTGGGTAAACGTACATGTACATTCCACCCAGCACAAGGCGAGATAAGTGTGAATGATTCACATATAATATCTAATTCAACAACTAAGTCTATGAAAATCGTTAGACAAGAATAGCATTTGGCATATTGCAATCACTACCTTTCAAACGCTTAAACTCAATTTCAGCGATTTTCAAATCTAGTAAGTCACTTTTCAGTCTCCTAGGTCAGTGTTAGATAACTTATTTTGTGGATACGAAAACAAGATAAGTTGTACCTCAATTTAGAGCATACTGTGCTTAAAGACCGCTTCATATGCGATAAGTAAGTCTCCACGTCTGCTGGTAATTTATGAACAGACCCTTCTGTGGTACTGGTATGAGCATTAAAGCCCATCTCAATTTTTTCTCGAAACCATGTCAGTAATTGCAAAAAAGATAAAGTGTCAAATGTTGTTTCTTGCTGGATTTTGGCTTTTTTTCATATACGTACCATCTCGTAATAATTTACACGTGTTATCCACGATCCGATAATGTCGCTTTAATCTATCCAAATAGGATAATGCAGTTATAGAAGCTGCAGATGTTTTAATAGCCATCAAAGCATTGATACTACAAAAGAAGAGTTAGTACAAGTAGAAATTTAGTGAACAAAAAAACCCACCATCGTCCTATAACTTTTAATTCCCGCTTTAATTCCTCTGCACGTGCTTCTTCGCGTTCTTTGGTTTCTTGTACCTGTACTTCATCGCGTATTATCTTTACAGCTGACTCGGAAAAGCTAAAATTAACATTAAATCAAAAAAATTGAATCCAATAAAAACAAAAATAACTTACTTCCAAAAAAACTGATACTCTGAAAAAGGGCTCAAGTGAAGTACTGGTACAATAATACCGCGTTTTTGGAAAGTAGTGCCAAGATCTAACGACTTCTGAGTTGGCATGTTCAATTTCAATTGTAAGTGGATTACAAAGTCCATTGCTATTGTCAAGGAGGTTAGTTTTGAGGTAAACAGCGAGAATTGATAAAAATAACAAAAGATGTAAAGAGCAACCAGTAAAACCGTACAAGACCAGCAATTCATGTATATACGTTGACCATCGCGTATTTCTAGCATTCTAAAGCAATTCAGCCAATGTTCGCAAAACATGGTAGAAGAGACGCTAAATTGAACCGCTCAAACGCACCTCACGTTACGATATATTCTAACAAGAACGTCTAATTCTTCTCTATTGACGATTATGAAATTTTTGCTCAGACCAATAATGCTCTGCGCTGGTTCTCTCCGTGTAGAAGCGCTGGTCCTAGTTTAATAAGGCTAAATAATACAACAAATGAACGCACTTTATAAACGAATTATTTAGCCTCCCATTAGAGGCGGAGCGAATGAGCGTATCTATATGTAGTTTAGAGTTAAATCGGCTTGTTTGCAACCAACCGCTTTCTTCTATTTTATCTTCCATTACAGGTAATAAACCCTTTGGCTCCGTTTAAAGATGGGCAACTAGATAGAACGTAGCAATAAACTCCTAATGCAATTCTGAAATTGTGAAATCAACAAACTTAAAAGGCAATAGCTTAAAACACTCTTTACATGTCTAAACGCCGTGTGTAACAATGTAATAAACGATTAGTGTCATTTTATTCTTGGTAGGAAGGCTACTTGCCATTAATGGATAACAATTGTTGCAAAAGCTGTAAATACGTTGTATAATGTCAAAGACATTGCAATATTCATTCTGTATACAGCACCTTTCGATGTCTTATGGAATTGACCCGGAATAAAGTTACATGTTTTCAAGAAGGAGCTTTGAAAATGTGTCAATAAGTAGAACTGAAAACTGCTGTTCCAGCTTATCTGGTGTTCTAAGATACAATACGTACTCGTCTAATAACTAAGATAAGCAGATCCAGCAATGGGTAGTTGAAGAATGTCGCCGGTCAAACTTGTTAATGCCTTCTTATCTAGTGAACCTCTGTATTGGCATCGCAATGCGTTTGATATTGTTTTTCGCACTGCTTGTCTCAATGTCATACGCGTTGACTCTTCCAAAGCATCCACGGTTACTTATTAACGATGAACAAATAGAATCTACCAAAGAAGCTCTAAAAACCGACAAAGCACGTGATTTCGTAAAGAACAACCAACAGCGCTAATATTAAATTTTAAAGGTAGCGAAAGGTTGGTACGATAAGCTCGTTATACAGGCTGAAGGATACTTAACCTCAAACTACACGTATGCTCTAGTGAAACTCAACTTTTCTTTGTTCTTTTTTAACCGTTTTCGCAGTTTTAAGTACCCAAGTGTTATTGGATCTAGCGGCATCCTGTTCGTGTCAAGAGACCTAAAAACGCGTGTCACAACACTAGCTGGTTTATATAGACTTACGGGGGAAACGAAGTACGCCAACCTAGCTACAGAGTACCTGCTACAAGTTTGCAAAGTACGACAAGCAATTGCGGTGGATTTTTCTTAACGGCTTTTTGTCAGTTTCCTATGTGGTACCCCATACATTTTTTGGATGTTGCTGAAATGACTGCTGGCGTATCCATTGGATATGATTGGCTTTATGATACGTTAACAGAGGACAACAAACGCGCAATAGAGGTGAACGGTTGTTCTTCCAAGTTTTTTTTAATAAAATATTAAGAAAGGACTATTTGAGCATGGGTTAAGCGCTGGAGTATCTTGCTACAGCGGAAACTTTACAAAGGGATGGTCGTGTTGGTGGAAAAGCGCTTCGATGAATTGGAACCAAGTATGTAATGGAGGCAAGTCATAAAAGCAAAAATTGTAGCTTGCAAAAACTTGAAGTGATTTTGTGCACCAAGTCGAACAGCCTAACAATTTTGTTTAACAAGGTATGCTTATGGGCGCTATTGCAATGTGGGACGTTCAAAATACGGCAAGTTCATTTATTTTGAATCAAACTGTTCAATCTATTCCATTGGCTCTGGACGTTTATAATCCTGATGGTGAGACTAAAAAGAAAGCTATCATGGATTACCAACAACAAGTTAGGTGGTTGGTTTGAAGGGCCAATGTATTGGGCTTACGCTACAGAATACACTACATTTTATCTTGCGTCTCTAATAACAGCATTTGGTAAGCACGTACTGCATGTCAAGTTTTAATTTTCTGCTTAAGGAAATGACTTTGGGCTTTTGGAAAAAGTACCAGGTATGCTCACCTGCTCTATGTCCGTGAGAAGTAAAATATTTGTTGTAGGTATGGCTATAACAGGGAATTTTAGGATAGCAAGTATTGGACCAGCTCTTCTGCGAGGTAAGCATAAACACTCAGAACAATGGAAAGCTGAATTTTGCTTAGACAACTATGCTGATTGCGATACAAGTTCAGGTGGTGTTTGGTCGATGTTATGGCTAGGTCATTACTACAAGAAGCAAATATATGTGAGCTATGAGAGATGGCTTGAAGAAGATAGGAATCCAGACATTCTTCATGTTCTATTCACTAGGGCTTCCGACGCATCTCATAAAGTAAGAATTATTCTTACTGTTTTCCATTCTCATTTTTTTCTCTCAGATAGACTGGAACGAATTACCTCTTGAGAGTCATTTTAAAGCAGTTGATGTGGTGGATATGCGCACTGGATGGTAAAGAAAAAAAATCTCGCTGAAAATCGTAAAAAAGGTATTGATGTTCTACTAGGACGAGTGATGCCATGTACTTGGCAATTAAGGGTGGTGACACGACCAAGACACATCAGCATATGGATTTGGGCAATTTTGTTATAACAAAAAAAGGGCAAAGGTAGTTGTTCATGGTTTTTTTGAACGAGGAAGAAAAAAACCTCTAAAAACTAAACCTAATTTTAGATTCATTCAAGATTTGGGTAGTGGAAATTACTCCTTGCCAGAGTATTTTGGAGCCAAGCGCTTCAGTTATTACAGGTAATTAGATACTATATCTTATTGCAACTAATTAGCCCTGGCGATTGTTCACTCTACTTTCAATATAACTTTATTTGTGCAGATGTAATGCGTCAGGTCATAATGTGCCTTCATTCAACGGACAGTGGACGAATCCTAAAATAACTCAAGCGAAAATAACAGAATACAAACCATCTAATACTAGTGTTACAGCTACGACTGATTTATCAAATGCATACGAAGAATATGTATCATCTTACACCCGAACATGTACCAAAAAAAAAAACCCATAATACCTTTTTCTTAATATTACCCCGTAGTCACCTTGGATAAACAATCTCACATAGTAAACGTTCAAGATGTTTTCATTAAAAACCCACAAACAAAAACCATCAGATGGAGGTTTCATACAACTGCTGATGTGAAGATTGAGTATGTTTTAAATCATAACATTAACCTTATTGTTGTCTAGCGGTAATGTTGCCACTCTCGCACTGGGAGGTGAAACAATGGCAGTAACAGTTCATAGACCAAGTGATGTGGCGTTGGCTATGTTCGAATACAATCCACCACCTCCTCAACTTACTGAATTACACCATAAAGTAGTATATTTTGATCTTACATTAGATGAAGGTACAACTACTATAAATGTAGAATTTAAATAAACAACTTGATGTCCCTACAACCACAGTCAATAATTGCATTCTTTCTTTGTTTTCCTCTTATTTGAATTGTAACATTTAGACGAATACAGAGTCGAAGTGCGAAAAGAATAGCTAGATATTTTGTGCGAGATAACATGTTCCACCAACTGTCGGTGTTGTTCAGGTTAATGTGGTGTCCTAATTTTACAGCCTTTCACTGAAATTTTGCTTTCCTCCTGAACGTTTTCCTCGTGCAACTCCTGAAACGTTTTTGGTTTCTCAAATTCTATATTGTTAGTTAATGATATTTGCGCAATGTTCATGAGAAGAAAAAACAAAGCATGACTTTGCAATATCCCGAAAATTCGATCCATAAATCAAAACAACAACTTTCATACCATAAACACAACACCTTGAAACATATACCAACTATGCAACTCTCAAAAACCTTAACAACACTTGCTATATTCATTACAGTATGTGCATGTGTCAACGTCGTAATTTTCAAACCAGAAGAAGGCAGAGCAAGATACGGATACACTGATGGACGATTATCTGACGAACAACTCAATGAATACCCTGATGTTGTTCTCGCTGTGATCTTTATTTGCCTGAGCTCGGAGAAACTTATGAAACACTTGAACAAGCCCAAGAACACTCTTCTCCGCTTCCAGGCCCACTTGATTATCGTATTCAAGCACATATTGGCGGATGTAGAAATGTTCAATGCAACATTCCTGATGGAAAAGGAGGTAATATTTCTAGAAGAGTATTCTGCTGCTCAACAAATGTCAATAATTGCTGCCCTGATGCAGCCGCTGTTCTTGTTGATAAGATGGTCAGAGGAGAGTAAAAAAAACATGTAACTACACAGTAAACACACTGAAAAGTATTAATACGAACCACTTCATTGAATGATACTTTCTACCTTCTATTTTTACTAAACAATGTTTACAGGTGTGGTATTCATGTTGATGACTATTGCTCCTTTGTTAAGTAATAGCATACACACCATTTTCCTACCAGCAACGAATATACAAGGGTGAATAAATCAATTCAGAACCTGATGGTGCTAGAACGTAGACGGATTTCAGTCCTTGTTGTAAGTGCTGCAAGAACTACACTGCTTAACTCAGATCTGGAAGTGCTTTGTCGGATTTCATTTTCTTTGAGAGGGTACTAGAGTATTCTCATTTCGCCATGATTTTAAACAAGCCTACAATGAACTGCTGTAGACGGAGTGTTGGCAATAAAACAAAGGCACATAACAATCCAGATTATTTGTTTATTTTTCTGAACTACAAAGTAGCGTTTATGTATTATTGCATCGATAACTTGAGCGCCAACTACACATGAGTAAACAACAAAGGTTTTCAAAAAAAAAAAAAAATCAAGCAAACAAGTACTTTTAATTCTGCATCTTCGTCATCATCTGTTACATCTATTAACATGTCTCCCTTTTTAGTCTCTTTTACACCCGTATCAGCATCTTTAGCATTAGTTGCTTCTTCTGGAGTACTTTTGGTTCCTTCTGGCTCTTGTTTATCCTTTACACTTGCTGTTTGTTCGCTTGGGAACTGCTCATGGAATTCTCTTTCAAATATTTGTACAGTCGTTTCATCAAAGTTTGTAAGCCTTACAAGCTTAATCTTTGTTTGGGGATTATTCTTTGCATATTCTTTAATAGTATTAAACATGATTTGAGCGCATAGCTCTTTCTAAAAAAACAGTGTTACTCGAAGAAGTATAGTTTCATTTTTTTTCATTAAATTTACATGAAAAAAACGTACTGGGAATCTAAAAATGCCTGTGGATAACGCTGGTATGGCAACGGATGCGTATCCAAGCTCGTCAGTGAGAACAAGTATATTTCTTATAGCCAGTTGCTGGCAGTATTGTTAGTCAATGAAAAGCTATTTAGACCACAAATAAATGAAGTTTTTTTGAATGACGACTAGCTATCTACGCGAGACCACTCCACTTCACGTATTTTCTTTCATTTACGCGTACGAGTAGATAGATATTTTTCGGCAAGAAAGCCTTCAATGAAAACAAACAGAACGTTAAACAGCTTTGTTTAAAAAACTTACCAAAATGATTGTTTCGCCAAACTTTCCATCTCTCCATACAGGGCCTACGGCATGTATGACACGCTTACATGGCAGTGTGCCTGCCGTTGTATGCATTACAGAGCCTTCATCTAGTTGACCGTTCTTGTGAAAGTAGGCGTCACTCTCGTGTTGTATTATTCGGCCTCTATTTGTTTTTAGGATCGGTGTGACGTCTCCAATTCTTTTACGTACCCTTCTCGAACGATAGCACCTGCCAAGCCGGCTAAACGTCCGTTATTAATACAAATTGTGTATGGATTCTTTAAATCGTGTTTAGCTTGTCTTGGTACGTACAACAATGATCCAAGCGTTGGTTTGCCGCGTTTACTATTACATCTGCGTCTTCCTTCGTTAAATCACCGAGGCGCACTTGTATTGTCATTCCTACGTTCAGAGTGTCAATAGAGCGAAGTTCAAAGAATTTCACTTTACCGTGAACTGTTGCTTCTTTTCTTGCAACAGATCTCTTTCCTTCTCCTCTTTCAACCACTCGCGGAGGTGGCGCTACATTTTATTACTCGCCAAGAACTTTAGGTTAGAGGGCCAATAACGCCACACGTACGCCCTGATGCTGATAAACTTGCTGCAATAGCCATCGCCAGCATTTCGTCTTCGCTCATGTGTGCCATGCTACGTATTTCGGTTTTGATTTAAGTCATTGGACAATAATAGAATGTCACGCACACGACCTTTGTCGCCAATGTTGTTGTAAAACCTAAATGATTACATTGTCTTTGTATTGATTACAATTGCGAGCATTTGTGGCAATAAAAAAACGGCTTACCTTTTTCACATTTCTACGTCTAAATTACGCCATTACGTACCTACTTGAACAGTTGAGCGTAATAGCCAACCAGGGAATTCAAGGCTTAAGTTTTTATTTTAAGGTATAGGTCCGCACAAAGAGCTCAGTTAACGCTAGTGGTGTTGATGCGCCTTGCCTACTCAGCCAAATTTACATCATTTACAAACAGAAGGACCTGAAAACCCTTCCAACAAACACTCCTGCTTAGTATATTGCGAATTTCGCCTGTATTTCATTCAATAGCATGTCTACAAACGTAGAAACCGATATCAAAGGTGCTTACCCTAAAGAACATAATTCTTCTCCTCTTTACGCCCCAACGGCAGATAGTAACGAGCGTTTAGAGGTGCGAACACATTGACCATGCTATAAGCTCAACAGCAATTATTAAAACGTTATAATTTAATATGTTTTGGAACAAGGAGACTCGAGTACTTTACTAGCTCCAATGCTTATTTTGCTCGTAGGACGAAGATGCACAAAGTAACACTTCACCGGCGTCAAACGAACCACCAACAATTACTGACGAAGGTATTGCACCAAAGCTAATTGTACCGTTACTTTTTGGTGACAAGCTTAACGCGCCCATCATCTTTTGTGAAAATCACATTATGTATGCTGTGGTTGCTAACGATATTAGACCTCACCAGTATCCTTGAGGAGGGCGTAGGAGCTGATAATAAAACATCAGATGATGATGATAAACCAGAAAGCTCTGATACGCCCACGTCAACTAAGGACACGTCGTCAGCTCCACAAGACAGCAAATCAAAATCCGGAAAAATCAGCAAGCACACACGCAAAGGAAAGGACAAAACTACGCACCTAGACGCCAAACCACCTATGCACACCGACGAAATTAGAACTTCTCGCATCATGACCGCTGAAGAAGAGGCAGCTCAAGAAAAAATGCGAAGAGAACGGCATTCGGGAGGTAGACGCAGAGGCGCATTTATGGCAAGGTACAAACGTGATAATTTCGTTTTTTTGTCCAAACGTTTCAAGTAAAAAAGATTTTCGCTAAATTGTGTGGTAAGAATTTTGTTTTAATTTCTGTTCAAAGGGAACGCAAACCAATCGGCCTTGATCCCAATGAGATAATAGAGGAGCCACCCAAGAGCTGTGGGGGTCTTTGCACAGCCCAATCGCTAAGCTTCTTGGCCAGTGAAGAGGTACTTAGTATGAATTTTAATGTGTTACAAACTCCGAACCAGGACGTTGATTACAATCCCGAACCAAAGGTCACCACACAGTCTTGCCGCTTTACTATATCATATGCGGATACTGTCGGTCGTAGGAAATCTATGGAGGACGAAATGGTAATATGTGGGCAGTTTCGCGGACGTAAGAACGTAAGTGTGCACTTTTAAGATTTTTTCACGTGCTCTCGTGATTTTTTTTGATTTTGCAGTTTTTGTTAAAAGCGATTGTGTAGGAAGATTTATTTGGCGTTTTTGATGGACACAATGGCTCAACTATGGCTACATTTGTTGGTAAAACTTTGCCAACCGTACTCGCTAGTATATTGCCTAAACAAAACGATCCTGGTCAGGCTCTCAATGCAGCATTTTTAGAAGTAAATAGGCAAGCCAAGGCCAAGAAAATTTTGGGCGGTTCTACTGGCTGTGCTGTTCTTTTTGTTAATAATATGGGTACGCTACAAGGCGATTTTTTTGAACTTGGTAAACACAATTGTGTTTTGGATTTACACCAAACGCTATCGGCGTTATTTAACACAAAAAAAAATAAAACCGTGCACGGAGAGTAATTTCAAGATGTCTGGTTAAAGAACTAATTTTTTTTTTTTTCATCTAGCGTATATTGCGAATGCTGGTGATTGTAGAGCAGTTTTACATTTAAATGGAGAAGCAAAGGCTATAACAAAGGTACAAGCCCCGAGAAATTTTTTCTTCAGAAACAAAACACAGAGTTTTACTTGCGCCATATTTTGTGTGATGCCACGTAAGCATTGTTCTTATATCCACTCTTAGGACCATAAACCAGAAGATGCAGATGAAGAAAAACGTATACGCAAGTTAGGAGGTGAAGTAGTGACCACCGTCGGTAGAGATGGAAAAATCATTGGCCGCGTAAATGGTATTCTTGGTGTTTCGCGCGCTTTTGGTGACTTCGAGCTTGAACCTTATATAACATGTCAACCTGATATTTATGAGTTTGAGTATACATCAGATGACAGCGATGATGACTTTTTGATAATTGCCTGTGATGGTGTTTGGGATGTTGTATGTTGAATTTACGCGCTTTATTGATGGTTTATTTACGTTTTTATTAGATGTCCTCTGAAGAAGCTACGCGCATCGCTTTACCGTTTATTAAAGATCATAAGTTGGAAGCCGCTTCACGGCGTATACGGTACGCTTGTTTTGATTGGAGGGTTTTTTTTCTAATTTATGTTTTTTTTTTTGTAGAGATGTTGCTTTTGCAAGAACCAGTCTAGATAATATTAGTGTTATGGTTATAAAGCCTCTTTCACAAGCAGAAAAGAATGCAGTTAGAAAAACACAACGCTCTGGTTTTTCATTGTGTGCTATTGTATAGCCGCTATGTAGTTCAAAAAGGGTATGAAAATACACGCTGTGATTTTTACAACTGACAAGGTTTTTTTGTAGACGGACTGTTTTTGTACGGTGAACGTTACGCGAGTGAAAAGACGTTCTCTTAACGAAGACTACAAATCAAAAAAAAAGTTTGCGTGGGTGTTGGCTTTTAGAGCTCCCTTACGAATAAGTGTTTTTTTATAGCTGTGGTAGTGTTTTTTTCACTATGATCAAAATGAAACACTTCACTGTAATGTTGTACTCACATTGTAAATAGCAGAGATGTAAAATTTAATTAAATACGTTGCAACATGATGTTCTAGTTTTTTGAAGTTCTGGTACCAGGGTTACTGGGAGAATACTGCCGCAGAGAATTGTTCGATCTGGCGATTGGGCTTCTGCATCACCGACAACGACTGGTTTTGAAATATGCTACTGACAGTATTGTACCTGGTAACAGGCGAAGCTCTGAATGGCAATAGCTGGCGTATCTCAAAATAATCCTGAGTAGTCCATATTGCGTAGTACTGTTGTCTTCGCACATTTGTCGCGTAATATGGCAACATTTGATGTTCAAACAAAACTTGTCCGCGTTCCGCATGTGGATATTTGTTTTTGTTTATTGCTTAC